>JASDQU010752739.1:8948-23908 GCA_032191745.1 Picea mariana | reverse complement strand
AACTCAAACTTTTATGCAACATTTAGCCAGTAGAAAAAGTTTATTTCATGAGTAAGATCATTAATCATGTTTGTATGTTTCTTATGCAGGTTACTAGCCACAATCATGGTGTTAGAGTGGTAGGAACGAGAGCATGAGGAGGATAACACCCATGCCGAAAACCATCCTCCCACCATAGTTTCACTAAGAGACTGTGGTCTCTTAAAATGCTTCTCTATCCTGGGCATGAGAGCCCAAGTTCGATTACTGGAGTACCTAGTCCGAATGTGGGATCCAGACCAGCAAGTTTTCATCGTGGGAGCTCATACATTGACTATTGACATTGAGGACATCTATTTCTTGACCGAATTATCCAGGCATGGGTCCTATGTCAGTCTGACTGGCAACAGAGCACGGGGTTTAAAAATGAGTGAATATTGCAACCAGTATTGCATACCTGAGGCCGAAAGAAAGAAAGGGAAAGTGGCAATTTGGGTAGTAACTGACTTGACTCTCTGCACTATTCTCTTTACCATTGCTTGGATGGCTGGAAGTGCCACTCTACATATGGATTTGCAGAGCTATTTCCAGTATGCCATCGAGTGTACTGAGCCTCGGGTATTTAAGTGGGCTAATGCAGTATTACGCAATATCAAAAAATAGTTGACTAAGTGCAGCTGTGGAGATCTGAAACAGTTTGGATATGGGTCTTTGTTAGTGTCCTTCTTCCTAGAGAGGGTCCCTGTGCTTCGACTACAAGATGAGTGGCACTTTTTGGGTCCTAGGGATCCGAGGATGTTGCGGTGGTGTCGGCTCATGGCCCGACATGTGGCAGGACCTATCGTCAGATATGACGATATTTTCTTCGATTGGTTGCAGAACCAGATGTTGATGGTGGATGAATACGCATATGTCGGGTTGGATTTATGAGGAGATATGGATCTAGCACTACTTGAGGACGCTCAGTGGGGAGACCTCGGTAAGAAGTACACAAATTTTTTGTTTTTAAATGTTTTTGAATTTTTATCATATTTAAATGTTTTTGTTTTTATAGATTTACCCGAAGAGTAACACCAAATACTTGTTGATAACAAAGATGTTGGACCATATAGACCTGCCGGCAGTTCTCCTATCCAGCGATGAGGAGAAGCAGCAACAGTATTACCACAGTATGTCGAGGATTACCAGATCATGGAGAAGAACCTAGAAGGCCTAACA
The DNA here is from genome assembly GCA_032191745.1 of Picea mariana. Taxonomy (NCBI): domain Eukaryota; kingdom Viridiplantae; phylum Streptophyta; class Pinopsida; order Pinales; family Pinaceae; genus Picea; species Picea mariana. The sequence continues at coordinate 22,711 of JASDQU010752739.1, read as the reverse complement.
TCAGATATTCCAGATATGACTCTGGAAGAGGTTCCACGACACGATCAACGTCACACTGTAGGAGTTTCAGCAGCCATGGCCCAACTACTCCGCAAAGTATCCAGGACAGTAGTGTGTTACTGTGAACGTCATCCATGACGTCACTATGTAGGAGCCAGGAGATTCAATTTTTGATATTTTGGTCTTCGGACAAACATTTTGTAAAAACAAACTCTTTTGATCATTATATATATACAGACGGCTTCTACCGGTTTACTTTACATTGTGTGAATTGTAATGTGTTTTATTTATAAATGATTTAAATGCCTGTCCAGTACATAATTAGCTAAATCATATGTTAATGTATTAAGACATCTAGGAATATGTTGATATTCAATGTGATCAAAATGTCGTTCTAAGAGGCGAATCTGCAAATATAYCCTTAATAAAGTAGGACTTCGAATAGAGTAGACATTACTTAGTTGTAGTCCTACAAGCTGCGAGTCAAGTCGCACAACCAAATGATGAATTCTGAGAAAGATAGAATCAACCAATAATTCAATAACGAYGCTATAATCTAYGATGTTTTTGGTTGCTCGGCCAAGACATACACCTCGTAAAGATATAAGCTCGTTTGTTGGGGCATAGATTGCCCATGCAGCGGACGCTAGGTTCCGAGTACTACGGCTAGCACCATCAGCGRAGATAATATAAGGTAGYGAATACTCCRACATCTGGCAATCAAACACAACCTCACATAAGGGCAGAGACCAGATAATGTCAAAATAAAACTAAAGTAACACACACACARTATGATACATAAAATACAAGTACTTGTGCACACTTAACTTATGCATAGTACTTCTTTAAGTACAACCCATTCCTGGGTTCACTCAAAGGTATACCATCATAATCCACCAGCTCATACGCTCCTTTTTCAAAAAATTTGCTAACAATGTAAGGACCACGCCACATTGGTTCAAATTTTCCATCTCCTAAGACATCTTTATCTTGTTCATATATAAGAACAAGATCTCCTTCAGAGAAGACACGAGGCTTGACATGCTTGTCATACTGTGCCTTAACACATTTCTTCTGGGCTTCTATGACAAGAGTAGCGTCACGGTGAGTCTTGTCTAATCGCATCAGATACAACAGACGTTCCTCTTCAGCAGAAGTATTAAGTAAGATTTCTACAGCTAGCTTCAGGGAAGGTATTTCACATTCTATTGGCAGAATGGTTTCCATGCCATAAACTAATCGAAACGGTGTAAATCCCGTAGTAGATTTAACAGATGTCCGATACGCCCATAATGCCAAAAACAACATCGTGTGCCAACTGGTCTTATGAATTCCTATCATCCGTCGAATCATAGTTATAAGAACCTTATTGATTGCTTTGACCTGGCCATTAGCCTGCAGATAATAGGGTGTTGAGCTATCATGACGAAGACCCAACTTTTCTGTAAGTTCAGACATCATGAAATTTCTAAAATGACTACCGTGATCGGTAATGATAGCCTGAGGAACACCAAAATGAGTTATGACATGGTTGAAGATAAATAACGCTACAGTCTTTCCATTATTATGGAATGTTGGCATCGCCTTTGCCCACTTAGTAAAATAATCAACAGCTACAATAATGTAACCATGCCCCCCGACCGAGTGAGGGTGACATGTCATGAAATCAATGCCCCATTTTGCAAAAGGACCTACTGAGACTACAGGATGAAGGGAAGCAGGATGCGACCGAATTTTCTGATTGTAGGTCTGGCAGGCATGACACTTCTGAACAACATTAATGCAGTCATTGAACAAAGAAGGCCAAAAATATCCTGCACGTAAGATTTTCTGGGCAGTAGCATACCCAGACATATGACCACCACATGCTCCAGAATGGTAGTCATTCAAAGCTTTCTTAGCTTCGTCAAAATTCAAACAACGTCAAAAAACAGAGTCAATGCCTCGACGGTAAAGAGTATCCCCGAGGATAATATAATGACGTGCTTGATAACGGACACAACGACGTTCGGCGCTAGACAAAGCAGGCCGGAAAGTTTGAGTTTGGAGATATATAATGATATATCCATACCAAATATTGTCAGTACTGATAAGGAAAAGTGATTCGTCAGGTAACAAATCGACTGCTACATTTTCCGTGGCAGAGTGGGGAAAATCACAAATTAACTCAGCAAAAACTAAAGATTTCTTCGACGTGGCGTGATCGAATTGCAAGTCGAACTCCTGGAGAATGAAAATCCACTTGGAGTAATTTCCCCCCAGCAATTGACGTGTCAAAATATGTTGCATGGGGTTACAATGTGAAATCACTGTAATTTTCCTGGAGAGAATATAATGGAGAAAACGTTGAACTGCTTGAACGGCAGCCAAAGCCAGCTTTTCAACATGTTGGTACTTGATTTCCATTGATGTTAGACTTCGACTCAAGTAATATATAACATGTTCATCGTGTGCATCATCCTCCTGAACAAGAACCATGCTGATAGTATACTCAGAAGCAGGTAGATAAAGAAACTAATCCCGACTATAATCAGGAGGGAAAAGAAGAGGAGCTTTCGTGAGAGAAAACTTTAAAGCTTAAAAAGTGTTGTTAGCAACCTTATCCCAGAAAAACTCTGAACCTTTCTTTAGAAGACGTTTAAAACCCCGAGTAATCTCAGCATAATTCGAGATGAAGCGATGAAGAAAGTTTGCTTTCCCCTGCAAACTTTGTAACTGGTGCAGTGAAGAAGGAGGAGGGAGATTAAGAATCGCCTCAACCTTAATAGGATCTACCCGGATCCCTTGACGTGAAACAATGAAACCGAGAAGATGGTTGGACTCTACGCAAAGGACGCACTTATGAGGGTTTAGACGAATGCGATAGAACCGACAACGAATGAAAATTACTCGGAGATGATTAGGGTGATCAACTCAGCGTAAAGAATGAGCCGGCAAATCATCCAAATAAAGTTGAACGATATCCTTTATATCGTGAAACGCATAAGACATAGCACGCTGAAACGTAGCACCTGCGTTCTTAAGACCGAAGGGAAGTTTCCTATAGGCGAAAGTACCCCAAGGACAAATAAAATCATTTTTATGTTGGTCCTCAGGAGCGATATTAATTTGATTATAGCCGGAGAATCCATTCATGAGAGAAAAGATTTCACTGTCGGTGCAGTCATCGATGATCTGATCGACGAAAGGGGTTGGAAAGTTTTCCTTTGGATAGGCTTTGTTAATATCCCGATAATCAACACAAACACATATACTACCACCTTTATTATCAATCGATACAGGGTTGGAGACCCATTCTGTCAGAGCCACGGGATAAATAAAACCGGCTTTGAGAAGTTTTTCAACTTTGAGTTTGATAGCTGCCTCTTTACGTGGATGGACAAGACGGAGGTGCTTCCGGACTGGTTTATCTCTGGGGTATGTCTTTATCTCATGCACAACAATAGCAGGGTCAATACTTGGCATTTCTTTGTAGCTCCAGGCAAAGATATCACGAAATTATTTGAACAAAGCAGTATAGGTGACAATTTCCTCTGGAGAACACGAAGCTCCAATGTGAACATTTTCAACTATCCCAGTTTTAACTGAAATATCAATGGGTATGGTGGGAGAAATATTACTGAGGTTCCCTTCTGCAAACACATCATGTGTAGATGCAGGAACAATCGATATGACAACAACGGTCGACGGAGTTGAAATCCGCTGATAATTCTTGAGAGTGTGTTGTTCCAGAAACAGTATGGAACGATGATGCCCATCGTCCCAAGGAGTGTCAGCCATGATGGACATGATCATCTCATCAGTGGGAAAGATGACACGAAAAGGATCGGGAGACAACTCCTCAAGAGAGGGTGAAGAAGGTGTTGTCGATTGAATCGCATGATAAGTAGACTCAACCAGACTTAACGACATGACGTCGTCGAAATGAGTATGATCTCCTGGATCAAGGACTATCCAAGGGTCAAAAGACACCGGAAGCTCATGAGGAACAATGGAGATCATATTAATAGAAGCAACAGACAGGCGTAGAATATCGGGTGGGGGTGGTATGGGAAAAGTACCCATTAACGAATAGTCTTTTAAAAGATCGACTCCAACATTCTCGTAACTCGGTGGGGTTTTAGCAATAAACGGCACGTTGCCAGTGCGAGTGTCGAAATTAAAGAAGGTAAGTTGATCAACCGTAACGACTTTTCCTTGATGAGGAAAATGAACTACATGGAAAAGTTTTGACACAACAACACGCATAGAATCTACCCAACTACGGCCAAGAAGAAGATTATAATCTAGGGGAGCGTCGAAAACTTCCACTTCAACTTGGATTGTCTTACCTTCTAGAGTAACAGGCAACGAGGGAAGAACACGGTAAGGCTTAAAACCCGAGCCATTAAAGGATTTCAAAGTATTTTTTGATTCATTTAAAGGAGGAGAGCCAATGGATTTCCAACAAGTAAAAGACATTACACACGTAGAGGCACCCTCATCAATAACAATTCGACAAATGTTCTTGTTAGCAACAACTACTTGTATCTGAAATGCAAGTTGTGGGGGTAACCTTGGAATATGGTCTTCCAAGTCAAATACTATCAAATTCGTATCTGTAGGATCAATTCCACCTATGGCTTTCAATAGAGCCCTTTGTTGTGCAGGACAAGACTGAAGGACTTCAAGGGTAGACATCGCTAAAGGTGCTTGGGCCAGATCTTCTACAATGCTATAGTTCTAGGCCGCAGGAGCATGAGGATTGAATGTCGATTTCTTAACGACACCTTTCGAGGGTTGTAGGACTGTATCAAGGCTCGGTCGTTTGAGATGAAGAGGACCGTTCGTAGGTGGATTCGACGGAGAGGGTTGTACCAAATCAGGAGGTAAATCGTCAACCTTCTCCTTAGATGGAGAATAATATTTGGCTCTAGTTGCGATGGCAACGTCATTGTTCTTAGAATCACCAGTGCACATCAAAACATATGATGTCATAGAAGTAGATGGTTGGTCATGGATGACCAACGAGGCTTGTTGCTGAGACGGGAAGGGTTGGGACAAGACTGTCGGCGTAGAGGGTTTTGGCGTTCCTTGAAGGAACTTATTAACTTCGGCACGTCTAGGACAATCCTTCGTGTAGTGATCGTCACCATAGATAAGGCAAGGGTAGTGTGGTTTGCGCTTATCCCGATCTTCAACAGGAGGGGTTTTAGTTTTCTCATTTTTATTATTATTTTTACTCTCCTTATTCTTGCCTCTCCCTTTCTTTGATTTATTTTTACCGGTCGGTGTAGATTGAACAACGTTCACTTCAGAGGTTTTATTGGCGGGAGGAGCAAGAGATGGAGCACTTTGAACATTAGAATAATTGGATTTAGGGGTTGTAGTTGAAATGGAATGTGAGTGGGTATGAGCAGTACCAATCACACCATCAGCTGCATGCGAGGCAGCTGGAGCAGTTGAAGTGCTGGAAGTACCAGGACGAGGTAGTTCAGGTACTAAATCGTAAAGTGTTCCCGTTTGCGAATAAATGAGATCAATATACTGAGCACGACTTATAGCCTACTCCTCTGTAACAACACCACCCATAGCAATGTCTTTACCAATTTCGTTCACGAAATATTTCATAAACCATTCTGCCAGTAACTGATCAGGGAGTTCAATTTTGATGAGACGTCATCTTTGCCTCCACTCATGTATATGGTCTGAGATGTGAGTACCTTTAGTTTGTTTAAAAGAAGTCAAAATTTCAGTTCCAGTATCGTAACGGATCTGTAACTGGTAATGTGTGAGAAAATCCATAGCTAGGGTGTTGAAATCAGAAAAGAAACCTCATGGCAATTCAATATACCACTTCGCAGCCGAACCAGTAAGGGTTCGTTGAAAAAGATGTAGACGAATGGAGTCATCCATCAGTGAGTTGGATGAACACCATAAATGAAAAGTCATGACATGATTATTTGGGTCCTCTCCCGGCTTTCCATCGAATTTCGGAATATCTGATGGAAGTTTAGAAGGAATAGCAGGGCATTGAGGAGAGTGACGAATAGGATCATTTAGAATCCTAGACAAATCTGGCAAATCCAAAGTAGAAAGGAAAGGCAACAGTCAATTTACTTGTGGGTACTGATGGCTTTGGGGTGGAAGCCCTGTTGGCAAACCAGTAGGACCGTAAGCAGACTGTCCATAGAGGGAAGGCCCTGGCTGACTCTGTGGTGGACGGATAGGATAGTAACCCCAAGGATTGAAACCTTGAATTTGAGTAGGAACCTAGGGTTGAGTAGTCTGACCCGAACCCCAAATAGGATTGGTTACACCCAGATAAGGTTTCCCTACTGCAGGGACAGTTTTTTTCCCCCAACATTTTGAGGAAAGTTTTGTAAAAGTTGATTCCAATACTGGGCCAATTCAGGGGGTATATTTTGTCCAAAAGGTGAGGTCGGTCCCCCTACTGACTTATAGCTTTCCTCGTTTTTCGTCATCTCGTGAATTTCCCTTTATCGTTTTGATTTTATAACTCGCGATATTGCGAATTCCTATCTTGGCATTAATTAACAATAATCATGATGTAGCGGATCCTTAATGATATGATTAGCTTAATCGCCGGATCGTGAATCGGGAATTTGAAGGCAAGTTTTTAGAGGGACGATAAGCCGAGTCGCGATATTGCGATGCGGCGATAATTAGGGCTCAATATAATTACGTCGCGGCTTCGCGAATAGGAGTTTTGGACACTTCAACTTTATGAGAGAAAATGCCGAGAGGCGATGTGCCGAGAACCGAGTTTAATTATGGTTAGTTTTTTACCCCTAGTTCTTGACTATGGTTATTTCAAAACTTGTCGTGTTCTCAGCTCTCGGGGTTGAGAAAACAAAAATTTAGGGTCGAGAGATGCCGAATCGCGAAACCCCGATGATGTCTAATTACGGGTTAAATGGTTTACCGTAGTTAATGCCTTGGGTGAAAAATTTGAAAGAGTGAGTTCGCAGTTTCGTGACTCGGGACTTGTAAATTCGAAGATCTAAAACGTCCAACTGGCGACATCCCGAAATGAAACAATAGAGCAACATTCTCGCGAAAAAATGAATTTTATTTGAAAGCACAAACATGCATCTCTATTCATGTGATAAGCTTTGAAATCTTTATGAGGTTCGGAAGGAGAAGAAAAACATCTTCAGATTTCAAGTATCAGACTTTGAAAATTCGTGCAGGGTGAAAGAACAGTGCGGCTCCAACATAGGCTCCAACTAGGGATCTCGCTTCCCTGTGAAGCGGGAAGAACAGTAGACCAGGTGCCAAAATTGGGTAAATGGAGTCATAGGCTAAAATCAAGGAAAAATCTAAGGAAAAGATAGAAAAGGGAGAAAGAAGCTTTCGCTTGATAACCGAGAAGATTTCCGAACTCAAAAGCTTTTTCTGATCATAGCTGAAGTTACCTTCACAATTTCCTCTTTCTCACTACTAAGTTTGGGGAGCGCTTCCAGACAGTCGTAACGATCCTAGGATATTCAATAGGTCTTATTATTCTCATCTTGCATGAAAAGAATGATATATTGTATAATCTAAAATGGGGAAGTCCCGACTGAGTTTTGGGAAATGATCAAGTTTCCAGAAAGTGTTGATTCCCGGAGCATATTGATGCTTATGTATAACAGCCTTACAGATCTCTCAGACATTGCTTCACTACCAGCGAGTCTGTTCAATACCCCGGTGAAGTTGTCTGACCCTTTTTTTACTGAATTTCTTTTCACCACTTCGGAAAAATTTATGCATTTAAACGCTAAGACGAGGGAAATCATTTCTGAATTTCCTTTCATCGTCTTAATAGACTAGGTGGTGGAAATCATTCCTGAATTTCCTTTCACCACCTGTCTTAATATTTTATCTTTAAATCACGAAGATGGGAGAAATCAGTTTATGTCAGGGCTGAGATCTGTAAAATATATATATATATATATATATATATATTTACCAAAGGTCTGTCAACTCGTTTTGTTTACTCGGTATCAACCTTTCTTTGACCCTTTCAAGACCTTTAGTTTATAGGGGGATAAGGGAGAAAGAAAGGAACTATAAGGGACATCCTGTTCAAGCAAGCTTTGCTTTTTTCGACACTGTTGAAAAAACCTAGAAAGGTCAAGATTACTATATAAACGTCCTTTAGCTTAGCATGAGATTAAGTAGTTGTGAGGACCATCTTTCTCATTAAGGTATGTTCGAAAATATTCAAGGTTTTAGAACGAAAAAACTTGAACTCCCATACAAAAACTCAAGAAGATAGGGTCTTGTTAAAACCAGGCCCAAATATAAACAGAAAACCAAGGAGAACTCGAAAAAGGGGTAATATTAAAAAAGGTTACAACAGTTCTGGACTAGTCTTCGAATGCATTTGGGAATGAGAATTATGACTGACTTCATTTAGATTTAACATATTATTCTAATTTAGCATGAAGACTGTGGAGCCAAAACTAGTCCGGTTATCTAACCTTTAATATTTTGATTTGGAACAATATTACCTCAGATTTCTTAAAAAACCTTTCGTGTTATATGTATCGAGAAAACTCACCTCTGTCTTTCGATTTCCACGTGGACTATGAATTATCTTATGTATCACCTGATTTATGTTGTTCTATAATCCACGCCTGTCTGCACATGATTTCTCCGTCATCTCCGCGTGAGGTTGGAAACCTTCAAAATGAAAATGTGTTGAAAATTTAAGAAGGAAAACCACAAATTGAAAATAAACATTTGGACGAAAATATCAATATGTACAAAAACTCATAATGACTTTATTTATTTATACATGTATATATATATATATATATGTAACAATTTTCTATCCGACTGTTGTCAAGTCATGTAGTGTTTCAGATATCGCCCATTGACAGGGGCACTGAGAACTTCCCCATCGATATTTTCCAGAAGAAAGGAATTCTTTCCTTCTGGAGCCGAGATCCTGAATGGTCCATACCAGAGGTAGTCAAATTTGCCATGTTTTGCGGGTTCTTCCCTTCTCGCATCCCATTTTAATACCAAGTCGCCTGGGAGAAACTCTCTGTCTCTTGCTTTGAGATCGAACAATGTTTTCATATCGTCCTGGTATTTCTGCATTTTTTCATCGATCCCCACTCTAAGCTGTTGTACCTCAATCAATTGGTTAATTCTTCTAGTTACATGATTGGGCTCTTCATTTTGATCTTGCCATAATTTCATTACTGGCAATGCTAAATTTATGGGCAGAACCGCCTCGGTCCCATATACCATTTGAAACGGAAAAATGCCGATAGATCTTTTAGTGCTGATGCGGTTTGCCCATAATGCGTGCTTCAAATGTACATGCCAGGACCTCTTGTTTTCATTTAGTATCTTCTTAATTACGTTTACCAGGATTTTATTAGATGATTCAGCCAGCCCATTTCCCTGAGGGTAGTAAGCAGTGGAATGGCCAAGAACGATACTATACTTCTGGCAGAATTCAATCACGGCCATGGATTTGAAAGCTTGGGCGTTGTCGGTTACAATCTTACGAGGGCATCCAAATCTGGACAAAATGTTATTTTCCAGAAAGTCAATTACCACCGAATCTGTGGCCCTTTTAGTCGGAATTGCTTCTACCCATTTTTTAAAATAGTCTGTGGCTATTAGGATCCATTTTTGCTGGGCACTGGAATGGGGATTAATCTCTCCTATAAAGTCTAATCCCCATTGTTGAAATGGGGATTCGGTTTTGATTGGGACGAGTGGTAGTGCAGGGAGTTTTTGTTTACCAGCGAAAATTTGACATGAATGAAAGGCACGTACTTTGGCATTAACGTCCGAAAATAGTTTCGGCCAATAGTATCCGGCCCTCAAGATATTATAGGCTGTGGCCCTCAATGCATGGTGTCCTCCACAGATTCCTTCATGAAATTCTTCTATAACTCGAGGAGTTTCTGGCTCAACCAGACAGACTAGCAAAAATCCTAGTGGATCCTTCCAGTACAGTCGATTTTCTGAGATGCAATACTTAACAGCATGGAGTTTTAAAGTCCTGCATTTGGCCGGTGTCAGTCGATCTGGGAATTTCAGGTTTAACAAGTAGAAAACTATATCTTTATACCAGTATGACGACATGAATTTTTCTTCGACCTTGTCTGGGTACGACTGGTCATCTGGTTCTTGCAAATGTGCACCTTCGTCTTCTCCTCGCAGGCAATTGATGTCAAGGGCTTTAAGGTTCGACTCAGCCAAGAGTTTGGCCAGACCCTTTCCTTTTACCAATTTAGTAGGCTTGATTTCCAGATCAAATTCTTGTATCTTAGTGAGTCAGCGCCCTCGTTTTCCATCACTGTCGGGCTGTACCAATATATCCTTCACAACACTGGTTGGTACGTACGCGATGATTTTTGAATGCAGAACATAAGTTCTGAATGCTTTTAGCGCTTTCACCATTGCGTACGCCTGTTTTTCCATTATGTCATATTTTAGTTTGGCGTCCCTGAGGCTCTTACTAAAAAATGTGATCGGGCGTTCAAAGCCTCCATCATCTTTTTGCAGCAATACTGCGGCAATAGTATGTTCGGAGGCGAATGAGAAGATGAGAAAATCTCTCAGATAATCAGGGCTTGTTAACACAGGCGCCTCGCTAATGAATTTTTTGATACGTTCGAACGACGCTTTGGCTTCAGTTGTCCAATTTACTCTACTATCTTTCTTCAGCATTGTTGTGATTAATTTGACGATCTCAGGGAAGTTTGGTATAAACCTTCGCAAAAAATTTATTGTTCCTAAGAAAGCTTGAATTTCTTTAACATTTCTAGGAATCTTGATAGTTTGTATTGCTTCAACCCTTTTAGGATCAATCTTGATACCATTTTTGAACACGATATGCCCCAGAAGCTTACCTTCCTGCATAGCGAAGTGTGATTTTTTTGGATTCAAAGATAACCCATACCTGCGGCATTTTTCGAAGGTTTGTTTTAAATGGATCAAATGCTCTTCATCGGTTTTAGAAAAAACCGTCAAATCGTCAAGATAGATTACTATGAACTTATCTCTTTCCCCAATGAAAGCAATATCCATGGGACACTGGAAGGTAGCCCCTGTGTTCATTAATCCAAAAGGCATTTTATTATACATGAATGTACCCCATGGCGTGGTGAAAGCGGTTTTTTCTCTATCCTGCTCATTCATGGCGATTTGGTTGTACCCAGAAAACCCATCTATCATAGACATCCGATTTTCCCCAACTACCCTTTCTAGGACATGGTCCATTTTAGGAAGTGGATAATTGTCCTTAAGAGAGGACCTATTCAAGTTCCGGAAATATACACATAGTCTAATTTCTCCGTTCTTTTTTCTAACCGGAACCAGATTGGCTATCCAATCTGAGTATCTCAGAGGCACAATTATTTTCGCGTCTAAAAGCTTCTTAACGTCCCTTTCAATAACAGGCAACAAGATGGGGTTAAACTGCCTGAGCTTCTGCCTAAAAGGCTTGACCCCGGGTTTCAAAGGTATCTTGTGCTCAATTATAGAAGTATCATAAGTTCGGAGCTCATCATAGGACCAGGTGAAAACGTCTTTATATTGTTTGAGAAAGTCTCTATACTGGTCTTTAACCTGAGGAGGGAGGAATTTAGAAATCTTTACGATTCTGGCTTCTTTACTAGTTCCTATGTCGCAATCCTCCACTTCTTCTGGTTGGGGCTGCAAAGTGGATTTGACGGGTATGTTGTTGTGATCGAAGAGTCTTTCCAAAGGGATTAAGCCTTTCGGGATTTGGTTATTTTTGAGGACCAACATACAATGATCTGCTATTTTTTCTCGGAAGGTTTCAGGGTCTTCGTTTTCTCGCATAACCCACATCGGGTCATTTTGGTTTTCTTGGTCTGGATGAGTTTCAGAGAACTCACCTACTGCTATAAGAAATTTCTGAATTTGTTCGTCATCCTCAAAAATCTGCCAGTGTCGGATATTGTCTGGTATAGAGGGCTTATATCTGATTTCAATATGATATTTCAGTTTGACATTAGTGGGAGGAGAAAAGGTTGAGGTTGCCTTAGCTAATGCGTCAGCATGTAGATTTTCTGTGCGAGGAATAGAATGGATTTTTATAGATGAGAAAAAATTCTCTATCAAATCCCAAGCACAATTTCTGTATGTTCTCAATCTGGGATGCTTGGCTTGATATTGTCGGTTTACTTGTCTTACTATTAATTCAGCGTCACCGTATACCTCCAAGTTTTTTATGTTTAACTTCTTGGCAGCCTCTAAACCTAAGATTAATGCTTCATACTCACATACGTTGTTGGTGTAATCTATATCCCACTGTAAACTATATGAGAAAGGGACAGTAAACTTACCCTCAGGTGCTATTAAAAGTATGCCAGCACCAGCTCCTTCAGAAGATGAAGCGCCATCGAAGTACATCTTCCAGAGACCACTTTTTCATAGTTCTTCAGTCAAGGGGCTAATCTCTTCCTGCTTCATATTGAGTTCATCTGAACACCCATCTAAACCATCATCGAGTGACAATATGCAATTCCCCAGATCTTGGTCTGCGACATAAATAGGAAAATTATTTGGATTCTGAGGATCACTGACAGTATATGCCAATCTTGTTTCTCTGTACAATCAGGTAAACTGACCACCGAACACAGGAATTGTAGCATATGACATGTCCAATTGTAGAGAACCTCCCAATTTGGCTCCCCATGATCTGGATAACAACATACCATATTTGGGGGGAATATCTGCAATAACCACATCCATCAAGACACTCTTGACTAGGACCTGAGCCAGAGTAACAACCAGATCTTTTATCATTCCCATACATTTAACCTTTCTTGAATCGAAAGAGTACAGATCTCCATAGGGTCTAGTGATCTGGAGGCCCAGCCTCTCCATTATCATTTTGGGCATAACATTATGTGAGGCTCCGGAATCCAACATGCAGTTATGTAGCAGTTGGTCATGTATATTCAGGGTGATATAGAAAGGAGCAACGTTGTCCTTGGATCCCTCAAAATGGGGACCGAAGGTGATGTTAGGTCTATCATCTTCTAGGTTGATAACATCAGAGTGAATTTCGGGCTCATAAACACCCATCACTTTGGCAATTTGCTTGCGATAAGTTGGGTTTTTCGCTAATTCTACCAAAGGAATCGGTATCTTAATTTTATTTAATTCATTTTCGAAATTGTAAGATGTATCAGTCTTGTCCGTTTCTTTGGTTAAGAGCTCTGAGTTCTTTTCTTCCAACTTATTTGTCTGGATCGCTTTATCACTCGTATTTTTAGTTGAAGATGCAGTTTTGTCTATTGGCTTAGCTTCCTTTGTTTGGGTTTCAGCCTTTTTCATCTTGGACTCTTGATTCTTTATTATCTTGACTTTATTACTGGGTAACAATGTTTCTTCTAAAGGAGGCTCTTGAGATTGCCCCATAGGGAGAATTATCTTAGGTTGTTCAGTAGAGATGGGTTTATTTTTTGACCTGAGATGGTATCTGGGTTGGAAATCAACCGCTATTATTTCTGTTTCTGGTTGAAATAAGAAGAGGTCATTGTGATCACCCTTTTCTTGCTTATCAGACGTTTGAGGGGTGTTTAAAGATTCCTCATACTCATCTTTGGTCAAAAATGGCTGTGAACAATCGTCGCCAAAAAATGCAACTTCATCTCCCGAATCTCCGAACTCTTGGAGGTCACTCACTCCTATAAAATTTTCGTTTTTTAATGGAGTTGGTATTTTTTGATCCTCATTCTTTATCGGCCTTTGTTGATTTTGGGGATTTGGATTTC
>JASDQU010752737.1:19889-37782 GCA_032191745.1 Picea mariana | reverse complement strand
CTGAGGACAAGGAGATCGAGACCTTTCGAGTCCCAAAACCCCGGAGGAAATCGGGACCGTTCATATTAGAGGACGTGTGGCAGAGATCTGCGCCATCGGGGAAAGTCCCGACAAGGAGTAAACCCATCGGCGTTTGGAGTTCATCGGGAAATCGGGGATCCCGGTGACAAGTGATTCGTGCACTTAGAAATCGCGATCCAGGAAACCCCAATTAGTGGGGAACAGTTGTCAGCATAGCGACTAAAGGAGGAGCCTTAGTGGAAGCCAGGTGTCAGTCGAACGGAGAATCGGCATTCAAGAGATCAAGAACCCCACGGGTAAGTGTTTTGTAGCATTAAAATCCCCGTAGCCCCGACGGGATAAGGCCGTGGTCACAAGTTAACAGTCATATGGTGCGAATCCTATAGCCGAAGGGCTATCGTGGAAAAAGGCCCATCGCGATTCGAGAAATCGTGAGTCTTGGAGACATGAACATTTCGACATCGTAAACCCCGAAATCCCGACGGGGGTTTATTACGGTGGTCATATAGGATCCGGTTGCATGGATTAAAAGGCTTAACCAAGTGGGATGACGTGACAAAGGGACGCATCGGAGAATCGGGGATCGACGTTTCAAATTGCTAGAACATCGTGGGTGCCAAAACCCCGATAGAGAAAAGGAGGATTTCGAGAAGAGTTGCCTGTGGGAGAAAGATTTCCCGATAGGGAAATAGAAGAATTTCACAGTTCTTCGGGTCGAGAAAGCAGAAAGGTCATGTGGGTGGACGTGCCTTGGCGAGGGCACACCTGCATCATATATCCTCCTAGACCTCTTTGAGCGTTTTGGATCCTCTTGGATCACACCTTCCCACTGAAGAACTTTTGGACCTCCAAAAGTATGGATATTTCAACGACTTAGTGATGATAACTCTTCGTCACTCTTCCACCTTGTTGAATTTATCTTATTCAACAACTTAGTGATGATGAAGCTTCTTCACTCTTCCACCTTATTGAAATGCACTTCGAGTGATTCCCATCTTGGAACTGATCTTTTGGATCTTTATCTCATATATGGATTTGATCTCCTTCTTGAACTTTCATAAGCTCAAGGAAACCAATCTAGATCAATGTACTTTTGTCTGCTTGTTTGTAACATGGCTCTGACTCTTAAACTTGGAAATATTCCTGACTTTGTCTCTTTTCTCATGGCTCATGGCTCATGGTGCCAATTTAGATCTAGATTTTCTCATGGCTCGTGGAACTAGTTTAGATCTAGATTTTCCTTTGGCTCATAACATAAGTCTTCTCGCTAACTCTCTTCTTTGTAATATCCAAACCTGAATCATGAACTCGACATCCACTCCCATATCCTTTTCTACTGAATATAGTCCATCTCGATAACCATAAAACCAAGTCGAATGTTGATCTATGCCTCACCCATCTTGGCTTAACTATTCATGTATTGTTGATGTATTTGTAGGAGTCTTTGAATGAATACCCTATTCATTTACTCTCTCCTGCCCTAAAAGAAAAATCTAAACATGTTTTCCACAAACATTTGTACTTTTTGACTTGCTTCTTCTCAAGGTATACATCTATATGAACATGGCATATCATCTCGAATATATTCATAGGATAAAGCATACTTATTTCACCTTATCTCTTTATAAAGAAGACTATTTATTTATCAACTCTAGGAAGACATTCTTTAGCTATGATTCTCTTCCCACTCTCAAGCTACATGTTCCAACTACCACGTCTTTTTGTTCCTTCACCTTTGTAATTCGGAATAATAATTATATTACATAGACAATTTGATCCCTATGCAGCTCATTAGTTGATAATAACAAAAATTGTCTACACTGTTGTCGAAATGCTTTAGAAATCCCTACAAGATCCCTCTCACTCTCAAAACTCCCTAAAGAGAATCTAATAAAACCCAAGGCTTTAGAAATCCCTACAAAATTCCTCTCACTCTTGAAATTATCTAAGGAGTGGTTAATAAGACCTCTATTGCAAAAATGGAAAGATACTTTAGAAGGTATTTACATATGCATACTAATTTTACTATTTTACAAATATACATATTTACAAATTATTTTCCAAAATGGAATATTTTCCAATACCTATCCATGGATGAAGATAGGTGGCTTCTTCATGGACTCATTCTTCCCTTAGTATTGGAAGGAGTCTCATAACTTTCTGTCTCTGAAAATTCCTTTGACAAAGAATCTAAATCTGACATTGAATTTGACGTTGAATCCAAATAGTCGTTGGATCCAATTATATGTCTTCCAAGCAACCTATATAATATCTCCTTTCTAACACCAAGCACCATCATTGTGTCATGAGTAGCTTTCTCTGAATACACTAGTTCTTGTCCATCCTGGAACACAACTACATATCCTTCATCTTCAAAAGCTAAAACTGAGAGTAAGTTTAATTTCAAATCTGGAACATATAGCATATGCTCTATTCCCAAAAATCCTCATGAGTCTAGTTGGAATATCACATACCCAACTCCTCTTACTGCTTGTCTGGTATTAGTCCTAGATCCTACATAGAAATTTGTGTCATTTTTGAGAAATTAAGGAATATTGGTCTCATTCCTGTCATGTGGTGAGATGAGCCATTGTCCATAAACCATACCTTGATGTCTTCATACACTACACTATTAAGACCAACCATCAAGAAGAATTATTTGTCTAATCTCTCAGCAAGACTATCAACTTCACTTGAGGTTGTTACTTGTCTTCTTGTAAGTTCCTTTACATATTCATGGTTCTGTTTTAGACATAATTGTGGATAAAGTGTCCAACACTTCTCTATATGATGTCCGCTCTTACCACAATGAATGCAAAAATGTGTGTTCCTGTCCTAGAGTCGTAATCATTTTTTGTCATTCTTCTATCTTGGAAAATGACTTATGCTTCTAGCCTTTTTCTTGTATGGATTTTCTTGCAAGGATTGTCTTCTCTGACATTTCACCATATTATGGTTATTAGTTCCACATAAAGAACATGGATATGTATACCATAAATTCATGTCAGTATTTCTAGTGGGAAATGTATTCATTCCCTCTTTAGAATGCTCATCTCTTTCTGGAGATGTCTTTCATTTGATACCTTTCCCTAGGATGGAAGATTGTTCTAGTAGGACCAACTACTTATGAAATACATTTTCATTTGAAGTTCTCCATACTTCAACCATCCTAGAGCATTCTCCATCTTGACAGAGAGAATAAGAATATGATGAATTATATTCCTTGGTTACTATCTATAAACCTTTCATAGGATATAGTCTCTCTTGCATACGATACTTTTCCTTCTCCACTTTCCCAACTTCATAGAATGGTGTCAATATCTAGTCCTTAGCCTACAACTCTCTTTCCAATTCATGAATAATACCTCTAAGGAATTCTTCATGACATATCAATCGATCTTGAAGCCTCTTCTTCTCCTCCTAGAGGGATTGTAGTTGCATCCTTAATTCATAATTATCCTTCTAAATTTGTTGATTCATGTCCCTCTGAAGCCTTAATTTCATGAGATATTTACTCATGTTGTCCTTTGCAACAAAGAGATATGTTCTTCCAAACAATGAGTCTTCAAAAACCTTCACCAAATTATGTCTTGGACCTCGTCACATTTACTTGCAAACACTTGTCAAAACCAACTCTGATACCAACTTGATCTGAAAATCCTTAGATGCTAAATTATTCTTTAAAGATAGATGTTAACATCTAACTTGATTCAAAATATGTCTTGATCATCTTTAACATATTTTCTTAACACATTTGAATATTTTACTTATCCAAAGCCTCATAAAATGATAAATAATTTGCAGAATAATGAGAGATAACACAACAGAAAATAAAAGAACTATGAAGACAAGATTTGATGACGTAGTTCACCCGATATCAACTTCTGGGCTACATCTCCAAGTCCCCTTTAAAAATGACATTGCTCTTCATTAATATCAAATGTCAAAGATAATAATGAAAATGGACTTACAAAAGCCAATCTTGAAGTCACTCTTCAATTCTTCTACTCAATCCTAGAAATAGAGGTTACCATTGAATTCATCTTGGAATTCTGAGAAAAATGAGTATAAACTCGACTTTATTCCGAACAAGCTCAAAATGACCCCCTTTACATGCCAAACAATCTGTTATGGCTCTCATACATAGAAATATAGACTAAGCCTTTCGTAAACAACATATTAGCAAAAAATAGACACCATTGTCATGCTCTTGTCACTAAATGGAGACAAACGAGTATAAACATGACTATGTTTGGACATGGAACACAAAATGAGATAGCTTCACAACTAAGACATCTCTTGGCACGAAAATCAAGACACCATAGTGTACTATGTTGTACCATCCCATACTCTTCACTCGGTAGCACCTCATGATCCATGCTTGGTTTAAATAGGGCATGGGCCCCCAACCTCCATTTGGAATCTCAGCTCGAACTTTAATACAATTCCCTTCATGGTTATAACCAACCGAAGTTGGTGACACATTGATTGGTGGTTGTTTGTGAATTTGTTGGAACTTTGGTAAGAGGTCCAAGGTTCAATCCCCACAGACTCCATATTTGGCATATATGTTATATATAGTCTTTAACCATATGGATTTGGTCTGCCCCCCATGGAGGGGAATAATTTTTTATCCCTAGGCCAACTTGGCCTTCTTGAAGATACCACGTGGTACCATTTGATTGGCCTACGTGGTAGCCTATGATTGGTCCACCTGTCATAAACTCTTCCTTTGCACGGGGTGTCACCATAATATATGACCATGCCACATCAAATGTTGATTGTGCCTCTACTTATTTGCCTCATCATCGTACAGTAGGGGCCACGTGTCACCTTGCCAGTGGTTCCACATGTAATGTATGGTCTACCAGTCATCCATATAGATGACACGTGGCACTTTCCAATTAGTCTAATTGAATGCCTATTCATCCAAATATGGGTGAAAAGTGGTAGCTCCTGGTGCTACCATGTCAGGATGAGGACATCATGCAAATGTCACCTATCCACGTGTCACTCTCCCTGCTTTCCATTTGTTGTGTGGATGTTGACATCATAAAATGTACGAAAGGACACATTTCATCCTCTGATTTGTCCACTTCAATTGTATGGATGCCACATGGAAATTTGTCATACTTCCACATTATCTTTCTAATTTCATGCTAACGTCATCTGTACAGCCTACCCAATCATCATTTTCCCCTATTTTTATCAAAACTTTTAAAGGCCATAAGGTTCTCATATGGCGTCCATTTGAGGTGATTCACACATCATTGGAAATATCTCGTTGATCTCTACTCAATGAAGTCCTTTTTCAAGAGCATTTGAGATCATCAATGTTTGAGCATTTCTATATCCCATTGGACCTCTTTGATCATTCTGGATCCTCTTGGACCTATTTGAGCGTTCTATATCCTCTTGGATCAATTCTAGATGGAGTGAAGGATCACTTGATCCCTCATGTATCAGGAAAGAATACTGCCAGGGGAATGTGGGAGGCTCTAAAGAGTTTATTTCAAAGCAAGAATGAGAATCTCATAATGGTGTTGAGAGAGAAGCTTAGGGACATGAAGATGACAAGATTTGATACAATGACAAGTTATCTCACCAAGATCCAACATGTTCGAGAAGATTGCTAGTGGAGAGTATATCTCTCAAGTTAGCAAGAAGAAGGACACGAACAAAGTCAAGTGCTTTGCATGTCACAAGTTTGGACATTATGCAGGTCAATGTTTGCACAGAAATAAGGGAGCAGCACACATTAATTCTTCATCATCATGTTTGATATCTTCAGGCTCTCTCTCTTTAACTAGGTCCTCATTATCCTTACTAGAAGCATGAGTAAATTCTTGTTCTTCCCCATGGGATTGGTAACCTTCATCAAGATCCCTCTCCTCAACCTATTGTTGATCGATGCTTTTCTCCAACCCTTTTGAGAATTCTTCAACAGAGGTCTCAAGGAAAGGTATTTTCTTAAGAATATCTAGGGTATCTTTGGACTCACCAATCTTGACTTCTGGAACGAAGGATTGTTCTTCCTGATGAGGAGATGTTGTCTTCGACTTCTATGGACATGTAATAATATTGTTGTATTGACCTTGGGCCCTTTTTATTGAGCATGAATTCTTATTGTCCTGAGAATGCCCTGATATAGAGGAAAATGAGGAATTGGGGTCCAGGATGATAGGTTATAGGGAGTTGTCATGACAATTTCTGGAACTTGGTATGGAACTCCCTAACTGTCTCATTCTCATTCTTATTTATGTGATTAAGTTTTTTTAGCAACACCATAAGATCCTCTTTTATATTCCATCTCTTGAGGAAGACCTCTTCTAATTGATCCATGGATGTAATACTAGCATCAAGGAGGCCATCATACCATCTCCTGGCATTATCATGAAGAGTGTCATAGAAAATCTTCATTTCTAGATCCTCGGCGTCATCACTAATAGGATGGAGTTGAAATAAGGCCCAAAGTTCATGCATATGGTCCTCAACATTCTCTTCATCACTACTAGTGAATTTAGGGAAGCATTTCTCGGGGTTAACCTGGTATTTCACTCATATCCATGGGTTTAAAATTACCTGGGTCTCATTGAGAATCCATGTTTGTCTTAATCATTAGTGGAGTCGCTAGATAATCCTTCTAGGGATCATCAAAGGGAAAAGAAGGAATCACCCTCAGTGGAGTCACCAGGTAAGCTTTGAAAAGTGAAAGGCTTTGAGAAAAAAGGCTTACCGAAAAAGTGTCATTCGAGGAAAATTGACTTGATGTTCCCCAAAAACAACGCCAAAAATGTTATTGCACAATCTGTACTTTCCCAAAGCCCAAGGTAAGTAAGAGAGATTGGTGTAACAAACAGGATATCCTATCATTGTCACCTTAATAGGAAATCCTCGCTTTCTATGGATAGGCAAGGTCTACCCCGGGGGAGGAGTCCCCGGTAACCTAAAGGGATGGGAAATTAGGGTTATGTTCAAGATATATTTCCCCCTCTCACTGGTTACCAAAAGTCACTCAATATGTGTCCCAAAGATGAGGTTAATGAAGCGATTGATGTACCTTCCCAGAACAAGACAATATAGCATGCATATACAATGATTCCAAGTACAAATATGATAGTAACACCTCAATAGACAATGGACAGTGACAATACGTGCTATCTGATATAAATTTGTAGGAGTTAATAAGTTTACAAAAACAATTGATAGAATTTAACAGCCTCAACAAATTCTCCTCGGAATTGCTTGAAAAGACGGTGAAAAGATAACATTTACTAAACATAATGATAATCAAATGTCATAAGAAATTTATGAAGTGTTTAGTTAGCATTAAAAGTAAATTATGCAAAAAATTTGTTGCAATTAGATGGTTGTAGAAAACATTTATGACAACAACAAATAGGTTAGTGATCTAGGCTAAACTAGGGTTAGAGATAGTTAGTAAAATCTTAGGAGAAGAGTTTTTGAGTGTTTAATCAATCCTTCAACAAGAGAGAGGCTAGAACCAGTGCCTTATAGGGATATGGAGTCAAGTGGATAGCTTCTTCTAAGGCTGCAAATCAATTTTGATAATGCACAAAAGTCTAAGAGGGAAAATGCATAGGAGAAGTAGCAACTTAAGTCCCCCTATGCATTGACCTCAAGAGACAAGATGCCAAGGTGTAGGCAATTCTAGGCCCTAACACCTTGATCTCCTTCGTCTTTTTATGGGATAAAACTTGAGCAAAGATAACTAGGTCAAAATCCTTAGAGTGCTAGCAATTTAGGGCTCTATGGTTTCACTAGTCACTAGATCAATTCAATGAAAAGTTTGGCAAATAGAAAGTAAGAAAGTAGAAATTTAAGTTCCTTACTTCAAGCATTAAGTATACCATGAAATTTCATAATCTTGTATGAGAAAATAAAACCATAGACAAACCATTCAATATATGACAAAAATGCAGATTTTACTTACTTGCACCAAGAATAATCATGAAAATACCATGCAAGATCACCATAAAAGCTTCCAATATTGATCCAACTTGCAAAAATTAGCCTTATACAAGAGTGCGCCTCACAATTTCAGCCAATATCCCTTACTAGGGTGCAAATTTTAGACCTCTTCTCTTGTGTGAGAAGTTGTGATCTAAAAATGAAAGTACTTTATGTTTATTTATATAAAAATTTTGACCTTTCATTAATTTTAGATCAAAATAAGGCCGACCTGACCATTTTACAATAAAATTCAAATTTGACATAATTAAAAATTATTTTCATCTAAAGACACCTCCAAGGGTGATGTCGTGCCCTTCTAGGGTGACGTTGAGGCCCTAAGGTGGAACGTTGAGCCTAAAATGTAGGGCACTTGGCCTCCAGAGGCCCCATATGATTCCCACACAATCCACCAGGCTCATAAATGCCTCCAAAATGAAAACCCTATCTCTGGATGACATCCAGGGTCATGATGGTGATGTCCAGGGGCCTCAAGGGCCAACATCCATGTGGAAGAGTAATATTCCCCTGGGTCTAGGTCTATCGGGGTGCCTCCAAAGGCAACATCCTTCTTTTTTCATGGTGCAAATATTCAATCTCTTATTACCCCTGGTTGGGGTTTCATCATCCATCTGTGAGCTTTAAGCCCCCATGAAAGTTTGAGCTAAGAATTCCCTCATGTGTATCTTTCCACCGGGCAAGGTCCTGTAGCAACAAAAAGTACGCTCTATAGGGGTTCATAATTCACAAGGATCATAGCATGTAAATCACATCCAATAATTAAATTACCCAAACATGTGCATCAAGCCCCCCTTAACCCAAACAAATGCTCAAATACATTATGCAATTTGACAAGTTAGGTTTGGAGAAGGTATCAGGGCGTCCTATTGGGCTAGCCTCTCTTAAGTTTGGGGTGTTTCCCAGGTGGGATGTAGTTCAATTCATGTAAGTGTATGAGGTGGCATGGGGTAAGTGTTTGGGCATGGGGTGCATGTAATAATAGGGAAATGTAAAGTCTTACATGTGGGTGCCTTTGTAGAAGGCGAGTTGCACCTTTTCATAAATGCAATTTTTTCCTATCCCATTCATTGCCTTTTACTCTTAGCTTTATTTTTTTTTATCTTTTTCTTTTGTACTTCAAGGGATTAATTGAGGGCCACTGTCCTGGATTGATGACCAAAGGTGACAACTTTATCCACAAACATTTCACTGAGATGAGAAGGTTGGCTCGTGATGAGACCCCCTTTCTCTTGGCTATGCCACCAAGAGCCACTACATTAGTTTGGTGACCGGATAGGTGGTAGTGTCATACCGCTACATGCCCATGGTCATAATAGATCGGCTCGTGATGAGACCTCTTATCCATCAACTAGTACCTTGAGTTTTTATGTATCTTATGGGTCCCCTTTTCTTACTTAGAATATTTTCACTGCTTTCTCTAGGATCCATGGGTGAAGCATCTCAAAGGTTTCAATATTGTCTTTTAACTCTTTCCATCTACTTTTACCCTCCAGGCCTTTAGCCCCTTCTTCCCATGAGGTAAGATACAACCCTTCCTAGTGTGGTCAATCACAATTCCCAAACAAGGGTAGGGGAGATGAGAGGAATAAATATGGAAAGTGGTAAGTATGGAGAGAACTAATGATGAATTTTCACAGACCTACCCAGTGGCAACCCATCCTAAAGGGAAATCAATTTACTAGGGAACCATGTCACCATTCCAGGTATGAACGAGGAAAAGAGCATAATTTCCAAGAAAATGTCATGAAATGAAGAAGGATTCAATACAACATATTAAAGTGCTTCAAAAATCAGAGTGATACACACCATGATAACCAGACACATTACGTCATGGAGAAAGACTCAGTGCTACTCCAAGACCAGGCCGGTGGGATGGATATTGTTGTTGTTGATAAATGGATTGCATTGAATAAAAGAGGGGCCCTCCGGGACCATGCACAATTCATCTGGATCTCGGTACTCTGTGTATAGGACCTGTGGGCCTCGATACATGATATCCTTATTTATCCCTAGGCTATGGGATAACATGGTTGTTGGCACAAGGAAACACCCAAGGTTCAACTCCAAGAGCGCACCAACAAGCCCTAGCTACTAGCCCTTTCGGTAGCACCTGCGAAGCAGATGCAGTCTCAGTCGAAGCAACTATGAGGGGGTTGCAGGACAGAGATGTCTACAACTAGGGGAATATCAAGTGGTTCTTATTACAACAACAACATAACATGCATCTATCATTCAACTACTTAGATCTATCCTTCACAACTATAGATCTTATCTAATACAATAATGCAGATAACAATATAACAACATCAGAGCTCAAAGCATCAATCACACACACAACAACAAATGTACATGGTTCACCCTCTCTCTAGGGCTACGCCCACAGAACTGTTCTTACGATATATTAAGATAAATCTTACAGTTCTGATTTACACTCTTGGCCAGCAGATCCTCTCTCTCTGTCTCTCTTTCTCTCTCCCTTCTTGTGCACCCAGTTGCAGGACTTGATCTTCGCACCCAGCTGAAGATCTTACAATACTAGAAGGCTCTCTCTCTCAGCACTTCTCTCACCCATAATACAATATTCTCCCAATGAACAATAATCGATAACAAGGCTCAACCAAAGTACCCACCCGACCTAGGTCCTCTTGACCTCTATTTATACATTACAATCCCTCACCGACAGCCTCAGGTCGAAACCTAGGTGTCAAAACCCTAATTACCAAAACCCTAGGTGTCTACAACCCTAGGTCAAGTTGACCCATTCTTTATGGGCTTCATCAACCTGTCTTTCCTTCTTCATCTTGCGGTGCTCCAAGGCATCTAATGCTGGCTTTTTCCACTTCTTGAGTCATCCTCGGTCCATCTTCCTTGTTGATCTGGCATCCTCGATCTCCTCATCCAACGACTTGCTTTTCCACACTTCGCTCCATCTTTTCTGTTCTTTTGCTCACATCGACCCAGTGACAGTCACTATGTCTCCCACAAAGCTCACTTTTTACCTTTTCTTCCTCATTCTTCGCTTCCTTCCATAACCAAGGGCCAACAATGGCCCACTTATTCCTTTAATAAACTTTATTTTCAAATTTTTAATTTGACTTCCTGTAACAAAAGTGGACCGTGCTTTAATTTTCTAAGCAATATATTTGTCCTTTCATCCATTGGAAACATTCCATATGAAATATTCATCATCTCATCTTTCCAAAGAGTCCTCTTGATCATAATTTGGAGTTTTGTATTTCAACATATGAGCTTGGGAAGTTGAGGTTCCAAGCATATCTATCATCAAACCATAAAACCCAAACTAAATTTTCTTTCCATTTATAAGATAAATATGGCCAATTTCAAACCTTTAAACCTATTCCATCATCTTCCTTGTTGAATTACCTTTCCAACGAGGTAAAGTTTTACCAAATCCGACTCTCAAATCTCAAGTTATGGCCTCTAGAACAAAAATACTCAACACTCATCGATCAAATTTGTGGGGCAATTTGGGCTCTTGATTTAAATTTCGTCCTCCTTCATAAGAATTTCGAATTTTTTTTTATAAAATGTTTATTCTACATGCATGGGAGTTTTGGAAAATTTATGGTATATAATAAAAATTATGTTATACACTTAATGTGAGTTAAGGAGAGACTATGAAAACTTGAACTCGACCTCTTAGAAAATTAGTGAATAATTAAATATTTTAATCACCCAATCATCCTCCACCTATGCCCAGTCAACAACAATTCAGTGCCCAATCAGAGCCCAGTAAGCGTTACAGGATAATCCCCCTGTGGAGAAGTGGATTTCCTCTTGGATACTAGACCCCTATGACCAAGATAGAAAAGTGTTATTGTGGACACTGACTTTCCTTTTCATAAAGCTAAACTATTCAAAGAAGAAGAAGGAAGAAGGGTAAATACCTTTTTACCGACATTTGTCCTTGCTCGATCCAGGCTGATCTTGATCTCCAAGTTCTTCACAAGGTCCTACAATACAATGAGAAACAACAACAATACTTCCTACTCTACCATGATTAGCTTCATAATGGATCTATGAAAGAAACAAGTTCATGAAACGTACACAAACTTTAAAGGAAACAGGCCAAGCATAAATTTATATTAATGAAAACAAAGTGAGATGCTTACAACCATGGATGTAGGTGCAGCAGCTTCACCAAGGTATCTTTTTCCAGACCCTTGCTCAAATAATCCACTCAGAATGTTGATGCTTAAATGATATCTCCCTTATGAGATCATAAGTTTGATGCTTCACAATGTCTCCATATCAATACCACTCATGAGATCATAATTTTGGTATCTCTCAATCTCTATATGCTTTTCACCATGAGGAGGCCTCCTTATATAAGCTTGGAGAGACCCAACCACCTTAGAGATTCTTGGGATAGGTTGAGGATATTTCTCCATCAGTTGTGGATCCTCCCTAAGATCAAGCCTTGACCTTATATTCGAATCCAACAAAATCCAAAGATGAGGGGGATTTTTCCCTGATTTTTCTCAACAGTCAAAGATCTCCTGAAATAGCCCAACGCTCCCTCAAAAGTGTACACAGAGCGTTGCAACGCTCCCCCAAAGAAGGCTAGGGAGCATTGGCACTCCCTGACAGTGGTTAGGGGAGCGCTACCCAAATTTTCCCTAAAAAAGCCTAGCGCTCCCCCAAAAGGGTGCACATAGTGCTGGAATGCTCCCCCAAAGAAGGCTAGGGAGTGTTGGCACTCCCTGATAGTGGGTAGGGGAGCATTGACCTCCAAAATTGAATTTTAAGTGGTTTTCTTCATGGAAAATGCTTTGTACTCTTCATCAAATGATTTTTCTTCCTTAAACTAGTCTTTGAAGGTGTCTTAAGTGTCCCTATGATATCCTTAGAGACACGACATAGGCAATATGGAAGTATGATGTTTTCGACACTTGCGACACTTAAGGCCAATAATGCGACACTTGCGACACTATTCATGACAACAATAGGTCATCATTGAAGTGAGTAATTTTGATGTGTAACAGATTGCCCCCCAAAGTGCAAAGTTAGAAGACAAAAACTGATGACTGAAGTACTTTGTAGACTTTTACGAGCAAGGGTATGGACATGGAGAACCTGATAGAAGCTGCAAACAACCATCAAAAAAAATTATGATATGTTTCAAACCCAAGGCAAGCATATCTATGCTTGGGTGATAGAGACTTTCAAGGTATGGCCGCCATAAAATACACTGCGGATCCATAATTATATTGACAAAAAGGTATAGCCACTGAAGATACAATGTGGATCTATACTCCTATGACCTGAACTGATCGTAGCCATGAAGAATACACAGTGGATCTATGAGACGAAAAGACATAGCCACGACCAATACAAAGTGGATCTATGTGATAGTATATGCGTCAACGTTCAAAAGAAACTTCGTCGCAACCTAGGAAAAGTACATATAAGAGTGATGACTCAACCTAGGGTCTCCTTACAGATCCCGATGCGGTACAATTCTAACCATGTGAATAGATGTTCTGATGTTGAACATGGAAGAAAGCACTTGATTACCAGTCGATGAGGTAAACCATTAACAACCACGAGGGAAATCACCACTGATGTCAATGATTCCCAAGGTACCCTAGTACATTCCAGCGAATGTGAACAAATGAGATGAATTTGAACATCCATGGAATCATCCGATCAGAGGTCAATGATGTAAACCCATTGTCGAAAGTGAGGAGGCCTATAATTGAGGTATGCAAGTCCCAAGGTAATAACTGGTTTCTAAGTCTAGTTCCCGGATAATGTGCTGAAGTTGACAGGAGCAGACTCGTCAAAGGAGGGCCTTGATGTATCCCCCATCAATGACACAAAACTGACACAGAGATGTAATTTGGTAGATCAAATGAACATGGACTGACATGGGTATTAAAACAGGATATTTGTGATGGTTGACTCTCGAGGAAAATACTTCCCTTGAACACTAAGGCACAATAGAAAAAACATGACATGGACCAAAGCATGATGATGCAATGGATATTGTGGCTTTCATCAGGTGACCCAAAGGATTAATAAAACTCAGAGGATTGGTTCAGTGCAGAGGTTCAACGGATTTAAAATGTGTGCAAAGACAAAGTGTCGTGTTCAAGGGCGACCATAAGAGTTATTGGTAATGTTCTCAAAAACTACTTGTCTTGCTTCCTTCAATTTTTTCCCCCATCCAGATAGACGAGTACCTCTTTTTTATTTAACGAGCTCAAGGAGGGTAACACATGATTGATATAACTCACCTTCGGTAAGTCCTTCTTCCTTTGTTTAGCGAACTGGAAGAAGTAAGGGTTCGGTCCCATATGGGCCCTTCAATGTATGATTGTTTAACGAGTCCAGAAAAGGTAAAATTGGTGATTTTTCATGTTTATAGAGTCTTAAAAGAACTTAAAGACAACTCTAGTGTTGTTCTTTTTCGTAATGTTAGTCTCATGAGGTCGAAAAAGAGATAAATTATCACTCGAAAGACGCCCTTTCAAACCTTTTAACGAGTGGTAAAGGAAACAAGATCGCTCGACAATATTTTCATGTTTAGAGAGTCTGAAAAGAGCTTAAAGACGACTCCAGGGGTTCCTTTTTCGTATATCCATGCGAGCCCAAAAAAGAGATAAAAGGTTTCTTGGTTACATTCTCATGTTTTTACGAGTGTGAGAAAGAACAAAGACTAAGCTCGATATTCTACCCCCATATTGAAATCTATTGTCTTAACTCCAGAATGATCATCAAAGGGCTAGAGACATGCCCCCAAAGCTTTTATTCATTCACCAACTTTGAGGTTGTCACCAATTTCTCTACTATATGGAGAAAAAGGATTAGAGTGGATGAAAAGAAGGTTCAAATATGAGACCTAACGAAAGACTCGACTCGACATCTATGAGATCTGGAGAAAGACTCGATCTGATAGGAGAGGTGATTGTTTCATTTTTTAATGAGCTTGACATAGCAAAAGAACTATGCTCAAGGCTCTGGATTCAATCCCTAGATATCTGTTTCATTTTTTAACTAGCTTGTTATGGAGAGGAAAACTATTCTTGTAGCCTCTATTTCATTTTTTTAAAAGCTTTCCACATAGAGTAAGACTATGCTCGTGGACTCTTCTTGATCATGGATTCCAAGAGGATAATGCTCTGGAAGGACACCATGTCAAGGGACAAAACTTGGTCATGGCTTCCAAGAGATCTCACTGGATGGAAGAAGAATGCTATGGAAGGAAAACATGTCGAGGGCCGCAACAGGGGTAAGGAGATCAGGCTCCAATATCCCTATAGAAGAGATCACCATTTCAACTACCAGATCTAAATCATCAAGAGTTGAATTCATGGGAGATAACACCACATAATTGACCTGTGGCAAGGGTGATACCGACTGCATATAAGACCCATTTAGGGAGGTCATTGGGTTGATGGTCAAGTCAGGGCCAATGAACGAAAGTTGATCAATAGTCACCATTCTTTCGTCATAAGGGAAATATATCACACGAAAGAGAGTGGACACAATATCTTTCATGGCATAGACATAATCTCTCCCAAGGAGCAAATCAAAATCCAAGGGGTCTTGGACTACCATAACATCAATAAAGACAACTTTCCCTCCCAAATTTACAGGAAACTGAGGAAGGATCCCTAAAGGGTGACTGGTTCTTATGTTCAAAGAAAACAGAGTTTGGGTAACCAACACAAGCTGAGGATAATCCAAAGCTTTCCAAGCAATTGAGGACAAAATAATAACGGACAAACCTTCATCTATCAGTGTCTGAGGAGCAACCTGACCACAAACCTGTACTGTAATCTTGAAAGAAATGTGAGAGGGAAGACGAAGTATATTTAGTGCACCCCAATAAAAAAGGATGGCCTTATTACTTGGAGGGGGTTTTGCGGGAGAAAGAGGAATGCCCCTCAGCACGGTAGATTCTATATCAACGAGAAAAATGTGGGAAGAATCGGGTTTACTCTCTAGAGGGAGAGTAGGGTCGATCGATGATGGGATTAGATCGACCACGTTGGCACTCTTCAGAGGAAGAGTGGGATTGACTGATGAAGTAACTGGAACAACCACTTCGACACTCTTTGGATGAAGGGTGGGACTGACCAAGGAAGGAAATGGATCAATCACTTTAACACTCTTCGGAGGAAGAGTGGGATCGACCGATGGCAGAACCGGAGCAACCACTTTGGCACTCCTCAATGGAGGAGTGGGATTGATCGATGGAAGAACCATATCAACCACTTTGGCACTTTTCATAGGAGGAGTGGGATTGACTGATGAAGTAACCGGAACAACCACTTTGGCACTCCTCAATGGAGGAGTGGGATCGATCGATAACGACATAAAATCAACCACTTGGGTTTCATTCTCCAAGGGGATAATGGGGTTGACAGGTGGAAATAGATCGACCGTTTAGGTTAGTGGTTCAATCGAGGATGAAACCAGATTGACCAGGGATGGAACCGGATTGACCAGTCCATCAACTAATGATGGGTTGGGAGAAATATTACGATAACCGATTGGAAGTTGAAGATTTTTCAAAAGAGAAGAAGCCTCATCCATACAAGGACAAAGGTGAGAATAATGATCACCTTTGCATAACATACAAGGAAATTTGACAGTTGTCTTCTTCTTACCAACCTTAACGTCACTAGTTGATGGGGCATCACCAGCATGTCTAGAAGAAGCCAATGATGTGAATGATCACATTTCTAAGAGCTTGGGAAGACTAGGGAAATCCCTCATAAATTGGTCACCCTTACAAAGACTACAAGGGAATTTGGTTTTAGATTCTTCATTTTAATATTGTTGACCTCATCAACACTCCTAGTACTATTAACAGTAGCTGGTTTCTGATATCCAACATCTGACGTAGTTGGAGGCTTGGTCCTTTTCGGGTTCTTCTTCGTCTTTTCTTTCCATTTCTTCTTCTTCTGATCAACCTGGCTACTTGCTTTAGAGATTTCACTAAGCGAAGAAGGAGAAAATGAAGGAGACTTAATGGGTGAAGAAGGGAAAAAACTTGACATGAGGTTGATGTGTGGGTGGTGTACTGACATCTGAAGTATTAGATGCAATTGAAGCACTGGGAGGATTCAAGATCACCGCAGTGGGGAATAACCAAGTCAGTAATACGATGGTGAATCCCAGAAGACTCAGTGTGGCAATGTACGAAGGACCAAAGTTTCCAAAAGAAGGAAAGGTGAAAGATTCCTCGGGACAAGGGGTTCCTCCATTGGTACTCCCATGACTTGATTCCATTAACATTGACCCGAACTAAGGTCCACTAAATAAAACAAACAACACACGCTATGAATCTAAAAGAAAACAATCAAACAAAACTTCCCACAATGAAACCACTAGTTGGTGATGGAATCCAACATCACGAGATCAATATAGGAAGGAGCAAGGATAGAGTGGGTGGATCAGTTATGTTGGTGACCTGCTTAATGGACTTGTGCCTTGGTGCAAGCTTCCAAGTAGTAAATGTGGATTTACCCTCCAAGGAGCTCGAGTGAGTTTGACCAACGTCTGTTCCAGGTACAGTGAGACTTCCTCTCACTGTCACCTCGTGTAAGACCCTGAAGATTATGGATACTAAGGTCACCAACTCGTAGTCATCCCCTGGGCAGGTACAGTCAATAGTCCAGTCTGAACGTATGGGCAGGATAACAAGTCTGAAATCCTTCAAGAGAACTGAGGACAAATGGATTGGTAGAACTCCATAGGACACCGAATGGATTCAAAATTCATGAAGCACCAAGACCAAATGAAGATAGTTGAACCTCAAGAAGAACCCTCAATATACGATTTGACTACTACAAACGGTTGAACCACGGAGGGATAATTTTTGTAACTCTCCCAAACGCGACCTCAT
>JASDQU010752736.1:37518-48988 GCA_032191745.1 Picea mariana | reverse complement strand
ACATAATCATGGGTATACCCTCCAAGGAGCCCGAGTGAGTTTGGCCAACGTCGATTCCAGGTACCGTGAAGACTTGCCCCTCCACAGTCACCTTGTGTAAATACCCTAAAGAGATATGCCACTAAGGTTACCAATGACAACAATAAAGCCTGGGGGGACAGTCGACAGTCCGATCCACACTCAAGGGCAGGGTATCTATCCCGAAATCAACTTGAGAGGCTTCCACTCATCATTGTGGGTATACCTTCAAGTGACCCTCGTAATACATGCAATCTCTACACCAAGACCAACAAAGCAGGGTGAGTAACTCTGCTAGTCTCAATGTGACCTCATGATTGACCCTTGTGTTAGAAGGGATTCCTAGGACAAAATGAAGTAAGTGGATTTAGCTCTCCCTATCACAAGATACTATGTTTGTTTGGAGCCTTGGAAAGTTATCTTTCACACCTATTCCAAAGCCCTACAACTAATCTAATGTAGGTTTGCTACCAGAAAATATAAAAATGTCTAATCATTTTTTATAA
Source organism: Picea mariana (assembly GCA_032191745.1). NCBI lineage: Eukaryota > Viridiplantae > Streptophyta > Pinopsida > Pinales > Pinaceae > Picea > Picea mariana. The sequence continues at coordinate 48,464 of JASDQU010752736.1, read as the reverse complement.
GCGCTTTATTTTATAGCTGTTGTTACTCAAAAGGAAGATGGCGTGGACAATATGGTGTTTTGACTGACTCAAAAATTATGCAAAGATATGAAGATACAATCTTTTCATTTAGATGAAAGCTATGCTATGAGAAGGAGAAAACATTTATCATTCCCATATGCACGATGTCCCAAAATATATTAAACTCATCAATATCAAGATTCTCAAGAAATGAGAAAAGGGTACTGAACACCAATGCATGATTCATGCCCCCCCCCCTGGCCATGAATAAAAAAATGCCAAGAATCATGAAATTTCGCTACTTGAAATGCAAGGATACCCCCAATCTAATATAAAGCAAGAAATTAAATCTTTTTGTTTCAAAAATTTCACTAAAAGCAATAATGAACTTTCTTAAAACAAAGAAACCCAAACTAAAAGTTTTCTTTTAAAGCGAACTATTCAGAAGAAATCTCATCTTTCCCTAAACAATTCTAAAGAAAACACATGATTTGTAATTGAAAGACACTCAAAGCAAGAGACTAATCCTTCAAAACCAAACAAAGCAAAGATGGATAAAAGCAACTCAAAGAATGTCAAGAAGACTGTAAATAGATCAATATAGGCTCCAAAAGTTCAATCCAGTTGTTCAAAGAAAAACTGGGCATCAAAAAATGACAAGGCCCAATCCAAAAAAATTTCAAACAAGTTTGCAGGCTGGTAGTGTATTACAGTGCGAGAATCAAAGATTCTTGCAGGCTGAACAAAGGTTGACTGCAAGGGGTTCGCACTGGACCTAACACCAGGGTGCGAACTCATGTGTTTCTCGCAGGCCACTAAAGGGTACAGTGCGAGAATGCTTGTAAACAAGAAAAAATTTGAAAAAGGACTAAATTTGAGTGAACTTTCAGATCCAGAGAGTCTGGATGGATCTCCCATAAACTCAGAGACTAGAAAACAAGCAATCAAGGCAAGGGAAACTAGACTAACTAGGAAACAATCTACTCCNTTTTCTTTTAAAGCGAACTATTCAGAAGAAATCTCATCTTTCCCTAAACAATTCTAAAGAAAACACATGCTTTGTAATTGAAAGACACTCAAAGCAAGAGACTAATCCTTCAAAACCAAACAAAGCAAAGATGGATAAAAGAAACTCAAATAATGTCAAGAAGACTGTAAATAGATCAATATAGGCTCCAAAAGTTCAATCCAGCTGTTCAAAACAAAACTGGGCATCAAAAAATGACAAGACCCAATCCAAAAAAATTTACAAACAAGTTTGCAGGCTGGTAGTGTATTATAGTGTGAGAATCAAATATTCTTGTAGGCTGAACAAAGGTTGACTGCAAGGGGTCGCACTGGACTTAACACCAGGGTGCGAGCTCATGTGTTTCTCGCAGGCCACTAAAGGGTACAGTGCGAGAATGCCTGTAAACAAGAAAAAAATTGAAAAAGGACTAAATTTGAGTGAACTTTCAGATCCAGAGAGTCTGGATGGATCTCCCACAGACTCAGAGACCAGAAAACAAGCAATCAAAGCAAGGGAAACTAGACTAACTAGGAAACAATCCGCTCCCCAGTGGAGTTGCCAATTTTGTTATCGGACTAATCAGTCGGTGTGGACACTAACTGATCTCCCTAGATCCACCTAGATCTAGAACAAAACACACCAGAACATGACACTTAGATTAAGTTTTAAATATTGAATTTACTAACTAAAGAGGGATGGGTGACATACCGTTTAAATGTCGCTTCCTCTTTCCATAGCCATCCTAGTTACGTTCCAACGCTCATACAATGATGAACCTGCAAAAGAACACAACCAACCAAAGTGATAGTAATATCATAAACTCAATATAAACCTATGTATGTGATCAAGGAATCATACAATAAAACACAACAAGCTTTATAGGAAATAATCATATTACTGTATCATATTAAATGTGAAAGAGAGATTACAACCATAGCCTTGATGTCGTAAGGTCCCTTCCAATTGTCCTTTGTTCCCCACACACTTTCACTCCAAGAATTCTAAGAGCACAGATCTGATAATATTCACAATCTATCTTGACAAAGTGGCTCATCTAGCCAAGCTAAAAATCTCCAAAACTCGATCCAATCCAAGCTAATCCCAAAAGCTCCAAAGCCAACCAAAGCTAACTTTCTCCATGAGTGATCCTCTCCTTTTATAAGTTGAAGAGGATAAGATGAGGAGGTTAGGATGATCCCACTAAATCATGAAAGCGAGTAAGATTCAAACCATTCGGATGCCACCTCACCATGGAAGTTTCTCCTTCTAGAAGATTCGAGAAAACACTTGTTTTTCCCATGTGTAAGAATTCTCACACCCTACCTATAGAGAAGCCTACAAATAGTTCGCACCCTAAGTGTGGGAAACCTGCAAGAATCAATCATTCTCGCACCCTAATACATAGGAAGCCCTCAAACTTCCCTTTTTATAGGGTTTTTCCAAAGGAAAATGCAACTTCTTTTCTCAGGAAAAGTTTTTCTCCCTTTTCTCTTCAGGAACTTAAGCCACTGACCCCTCTGAAGGAAACAAATAGGTTTACATCATTAACGGTCATAGGGATGACAAAAATAACATGTAACAGTCTTTGGAGTTGGGTAGGCTCGTCTCCCAACTTTGGTTCTTCTGATGGCAGTGGTGCAGTGGACACTATGTGACTGGAGTGAAGGGATTGTTGAAATCCTCTCAGCTCTATCTCAATTCTATCATACATGGCTTCTTGTTTGGCTTCGCTATTCTGAAAAATTTCCAACGAGGCGTCTGATATAGTTATGATGATGAATTTGAAGTCATCAAGCATGAGTATAGTCTGTAACTTGGTCTTACTAGCTCTTGATTTCTTTTGTGAGATAGGTTTCATGGGAGAAACCTTTCTTTTCTTAGATGAATTAGTCTCATCAACAGGATCCCTAGGCGGTGTTACTTCGCCTTGATTCTACTGATGTTCTTTCCAATTGTTCTCTTCTTTATCTACTTCGTTGTTACCTCCTCCTCCAGGTGATTTTGAGGTAGTTTATTCTAATGCACTACTCAGGTTTTATACCTCCTCTATATTCTTCCTTCTGCTGGTTCCAGGTGTGTCATGTTCTTCGTGAGTGGCCTCTAAGCTTCTGATTAGTTTGGGATTGGAAAATTCTGCGGGGTCAACCAGGATAAGGAGCTCTGTAGGCTAGTCCTTAGTTATCTCTTCTAGTTCCTCTTATGTGAGATTATAGTATGATTGAATTTCTTCTTTACTTTTGTATGCGCGCACAGTGATATAGTAAAATGTCGATCTACACGGAACTTCATAAGGGGCATGAACTGGTGTAGGGTGTTTGGCGTCATACGAGGGACAACCTCAATGGCCCTCTTTAACTGCAGATAGTAGGTATGGAATACTGCATTCGACTGCCACTGTTTTCCCATATCGCTCGAATACCAGAGCGTGGTTAACTTCGCAGTGAGCGGCTCGAATGGCTCAATGTCAGGGAAGTTTGCACCTTCTGGCATCTCCCAAGCTATAAAAGTGATGAGGATCAGGATCCAGCTAAAGTGGAACTCATAGACCTGATCTTGAGCTTCACGGCAATCCAATTCTAACCGGTTGACTAAGTACCTTTCCCAATTCATCTGTAGTCCTTCTACGCATTTTCCAGCGAGGTCAACAACGAACCCTATGACCTATGTAGGTTTGTTATTTCTCACTAGCTTCCCTACGATCAACTGATAGGCCAGGAAAATTGCGCCATTATGGACGGAGGCCACCTTGTAGCCTCGCGTCCCCTTTTCTACATATCCATAGGTATCCTTAATCCTCTATTCCAAGGTGTGATCTGCAACCTTCCCTGGATAGCAGTCTTGCAGGTATGGTCCTTGCATGCTCAATCAAGTGATCCTATGGATCAGCGTTGGGTCAACGATGATGCTTTTTTCTAGCCACAAATAGATGTCATGGTAGCACGACAACAGGATATTAACGCATGCGTTAACTTCCTAGTACCTTCAAAAATGTGGTATCTTCATTACGTTCAGGACAATGGATTGTGCGAGGTTCATAGTCCATGGTTGGGGGATTATCCTTGATTTCTTCCCCTTCTTCCTAGTCAAGTACCTGTGAGGGGTGAGCATGTTGTGGTTCTTGCGATCCCCTAGGTTGAAGTCGTTGAATTTTAATTTCATGATCTTTTCTAGTTGGGTTTGAACTACACGTATCGCCTTCGAGAGGTACGCAATAACCAGGGTGTAATCGAAGTCCCTTGGGACACTATCATGACTCACTACGTCAACCAGGGGCGAGATGTAGTCATGCAGGATAGACAGGATCAACTTTGCATTTTCCAAGTCATCTCGGTGCTTGTTTATTTTCTCGATTGCTGCTCAGGATGGTCCATATCGGCGAGCAGTCAATAGAGAGGCTTGCACTCCTCTTGTCGATGAAGCTTGAATCCCTGCAGACATTACGTTTTCGGCCATTATATCGATTAAGATTTNCCTTAATCCTCTATTCCAGGGTGTGATCTACAACCTTCCCTGGATAGCAGTCTTGCAGGTATGGTCCTTGCATGCTCAATCAAGTGATCCTATGGATCAGTGTTGGGTCAACGATGATGCTTTTGTCTAGTCACAAATAGATGTCATGGTAGCATGAAAACAGGATCTTAACGCACGCGTTAACTTCCTAGTACCTTCAAAAATGTGGTATCTTCATTACATTCAGGACAGTGGATTGTGCGAGGTTCATAGTCCATGGTTGGGGGATTATCCTCGATTTATTCCCCTTCTTCCTAGTCAAGTATCTGTGAGGGGTGAGCATGTTGTGGTTCTTGCAATCCCCTAGGTTGAAGTCGTTGAATTTTAATTTCATGATCTTTTCTAGTTGGGCTTGAACTACACGTATCGCCTTCGAGAGGTACGCAGTAACTAGGGTGTAATTGAAGTCCCTTGGGACACTATCATGACTCACTACGTCAACCAGGGGCGGGATGTAGTCATGCAGGATAGATAGGATCAACTTTTCATTTTCCAAGTCATCTCGGTGCTTGTTTATTTTCTCGATTGCTGCTCAGGATGGTCCATATTGGCGAGCATTCGATAGAGATGCTTGCACTCCTCTTATCGATGAAGCTTGAATCCCTACAGACATTACATTTTCAGCCATTAGATCGATTAATATTTATTCTACAAAATTTTCAACTTCGCTAATTTCGTTCGACATACACACTCGATATCAGATACTCGGGTCGATGAACAACCGTTCAACAGGTAGCAAAGTCTTAGTAAACACAACATAGAAACAATGAGTTCTCTTGTTGGCGTGGATACAATTTGCAAAAGTATTCTCGGTGCAATAGTAAATGGAATAAGTAGACAACGGTGTAACAGATCTCTCCAACAGGTGATAAGCCTTCATCAATGTAGTTTTTTTTGTTACAGCGTGGTCCCAATGGCCCGATGGCAAGATTTCTGGCCATAACTATTGTTCTAACCATTCGGGGCATCGGTCTAATGGTTATAATGCTTCCAACGGTCACATCGCTCTGCCATGGCAAAGTGCCAATTGGCGTTGTTCTTATATCTCGACAAAGTTCTAGTTTTTCAAACCTACCTTCTGCGAAGTCTCCTCTGGAACCTCCTACAACTTTTCTATCTTTGCTCTCTTCTTACTAAGACTTCTAGCTTTCTTCCCTGTGATTTGCGTCTTGGTATTCCTCTTTCCATTATGATTCTTATATGTACTCAACATAGTAACTTCGCGCTGATAATATTTTGTCATAGGGTTCAAGGGTAATACTTCCTTTATGTCTGGGGTAGGTTCTCTACTTTCTTGTATGGATAGGTTCTTCAAGTCTCCCTGTGTTTTTTCAGCTTCAACAACCTGGTCTCTGCTCCTAAGTTGCTTCGAATTGTCCTCATGTTCTTCTATCAAGCGTGCTATTCTCCTAGTCATGAAATCTTTTAATTCTTGTTTTTTCTGTTCTAGGGCCTCTTCTTCTTTTCTTCGCATATGATCTCTCTCAATCCAGGGTTTTCCTAATAACATAGCAAATGGGGCATTGTTCTCAACGAATTTAACAACCTCAAATTATTCCTCTGTCGAAGTTCCATAAGCACGCATAGAGGTCTGGGTGAGTCTTCCACATAGGGTTATCAGTTTTCCTCTAAAGAATCCTATTTCTCCTAATGAAAGAACCATAGCAGGCCTTCCCAAAATTTCCCAAGTACTTTTTGTCATTACATTCACCTCTGTTTCTTCATCCAGAATACAATCTATGTTGAATTCTCCTATTCTTGATTCTATAAACTCTTTTTCTTTGAAGATCTCTGACAAGTTGATATTTTTGTCATCATTCAGGGTTTCTTTCATTCGTAGTAATACAGTCTCTGATTATTTCTAGGGTTCTGCCATGGTCTCATTTTCTTGGCCTTCCTTAGGATTTTTTTGTCTTATATTCATTCTTTCAACCTTAACAATCATTCTAGGGAAATCCAAAACTTCATGGTCCATAGCTTTACAACAAAGTCAACTAGGTCTTCTATTAGGGCAATCCTTAGCAAGATTGCTCAATCTTCTGCAACTATAACAAAGAGTTAATCCTTTCCTTCTCTTAAATGATCCCCAACTTTTTTTGTACTGCGCACTAGGGTCACAGTAATTAACCTACAAAAAATGATTCCTAGGATCCTGCATCCATTTGTTAGTCCAAACATTCTTTCTATGCATAGGGATAACAAATCTTTCATTAGATCTACTCATATCAAACCTTTTGTCTTCTAACCGTGCCCTGGTTTTCAGACCAGGACAAAATTTATCAAACATACCTAGATCCATACTTTCGAAACAAAAAATTCCACTTATCTTACTTTTCTCAGACCACAAAGCTTTCAAATCTTAAAAATTTTTACTATTCTTACCTATTTCATAGAACAAAGCATTCAGATCTTACCTCTTTTCTTTAGATTTTCCTCCTTTCTTAGCATAGAACTCTGTAAATCAAGTAGAACATTGTGCACTAAAGCAATAGATCTACGCATAGAGCTTTCTTTGTTTTCCTCAGTTCCCAGCAATCACAGTTTCAGGTCCCAACAACAAAACCATTTTTTGGCACAGGGGCAGACCCAAGGTTCAACGCTTCAACAATACACCAACAAAACCCTAACTATCGTCCCTTTCGACAACACCTGCAAAGCAAATGAATTCTCACCCGAGGTAGAGGCAGGGGTGGTTGGAGGAATCCAGTGTCTGCAACCTTCGCTGGGACAAAGATCTATGATTACAACACCCTAACATAACACTTAGCAATTATCATTCATTATTATCTAACTTGTATTTACTTCGCAAATAAAACCCTAATTACAAAGAAATGTAGTATTCACTCAGATCTACCTTATCTAATCCCTTAGGATAAGGAAACATATCATATCTAACATTCATTCACATCACTAAGAACTAAGATATCATACCATGTCCATCTAAGCATACATTACTACACTAAGCATTAACCATATGAACAATAAAACAATTATAATGCACAAAGAAACCATAACACAGGATATACATGGTTCACCCCCAGCCTAGGGCTACATCCACCAACTCTTCTTCTCTTTATTATCTTCTGTCAATCATCTACATGCACAGAGCCACAAGATCCTACTCGGCATAGGACAGGATATCTGCACACACCTCACAATATCCTCCTTCCCCAAGCTAGGTTACAGCACAAAGCCTTTACACAATTTGTACAGTCACTTGCACTTAGCCTTGCAAGCTTCACACAATATGCACAAATCATGTAAAACTATCACTTGCACTTAGCACATCATCACACATATTTCTATATCATCCTTCATCCCTTCTTACATCGCCTAGACATCTATTTATACATTAAAAAATGAGCCTAAACATGGGTAAACCCATGGGCCAACATCCCCATACCCGTTACATAAGCCCAAAACCCAAAAATCCCTAAAAAGGGGCTGAGATTCCATGATCTCTTCTTCGACTTTCACTCTGCCTTCGATAGCCTGTCGAAGTCCCAAAATAGGTCAAACCTTACCAAGGATATCCAAAACTTGGTCAAGGGCCAACACCCACCTTCCTCTTTCTAAGAATATTGTCCTTAGATTCTTAGCTCGACTAAATTGGCTTCGGGTTGTTGTGCCACCTTTAAACTCTTTGTGCACTTTAATCCATCTAAAAAACTAGGTGCAACCCTCTCTTCAACAATCCCAATTTGGAAGATAGTTTCTCAGGCATAAAGGGGTTGAGTCTTTTCTTTCTCCTTCCAATCAAAATGGTCCACCAATGTCGCAAATGGCACATGATTGTTGAATTGAAGGACCTCAGAAGGAGCTTGAGGCATCATGAAAGCTCAATGAAACATGCTCTCTTTGTTTCCATTTATGTGACTCTATTGGCTCATGGGAATAATGTTGCAATCAATGCTATGACTATGGGTAGAAATGGTGAAATTCCCATGGAGAGGTAAGACATTTGAAACACCATTTATAGTCATTGTTTGACTAGTATACCAAAGTAGGAGCTACCTTGAGAAATATTTGTAATGATCCAAATTCTTAAAATATCATAACAAAAAATAAGTACACACCACGTACAACAATGTGGGCATGGAGCACAACTCCAAGATAGATAAGTTACACAATAAATCTGTTAAGGTTTAATATATTATTAGGTTTATTTTCAATTTACTAGATAACCATAGCATAGATAGGATCACTGAGAGAAACACAATCATAAGATACACAACATCTATCCTTGGAAACCCTCATGGGGAAGAAAACCCAACAAAACTTCCTTAATATAGATAGCCAATACAATGCCAAGACAATAAACCAAACACTAGAGAATATCCTCTACTAATAAATGTGCCTCTCTCTCTTCCTTCTTTCGGAAACTAGTAACTACAGTTTCCTTCAATACTTGTGCACTAGATGAGTGAGTTGAGTGAGTGAACAAATGAGGCATTGGCTTCCTTTATTTATACAAACTAGCAAGCTCTGAAAAGGTGTCTCTTTGTTGGGCAGGTCCGACTTGTCTTTCTGGGTGGTTAGAACCACTTTAATTTTCCTGGGGGGCGAATTCTTAATTTGCATATTACAATTAGGGTTTGGCCAATCTGCAAAAGGGGATTTGGTCAATTACAATGCCCGACATGATCAATCCACAAAAGGAGATCGATATAATGAATGATAAATCAATAATAAATAGAATACTCTTTGCAGTTACAATATTTCAACACTCCCCCTTAACAAGAAGGGTATTCTACAACATCATCAGGAGAGAGAGAGAGAGAGAGGGAAACAACATCAACAGTGTCTAGAACACTTACTGGCATATCTATAAATCATTGGAATTTTTTCTCATCATCAATATCATCATTCACAGCAGGGAGCTATAATGGCATCATCATCTGCATCAACATGGATTAGTATAACACTAATACATCATCATCAATAACAACAAAATCACAACACAAATGCTGGAGAATCATCAACATTAGCACTAGGCTGGAAATCTTTAGCACGAAGCTGGCATCACAACACAAGGCTAGAAACAAAACAACATCAGCACGAAGTTGGAAATCTTTAGCACTAGGCTGGAATCACAACACGAGATTGGCAACACAATAACATTAGCACGAAGATGGAAATATTCAGCACTAGCCTGGCATCACAGCACGAGGCTGGAAACACAACAACATCAACATGAAGCTGAAAATATTTAGCACTAGGTTGGCATCACAGCACGAGCTTGGCAACACAAAAACATCAACACGAAGATGGAAATCTTTAGCACTAGGTTGGCATTACAGCACGAGGTTGGAAACATAACAACATCAACACGAAGATGGAAATCTTCAGCACTAGGCTGGCATCACAACATGAGGCTGGCAACACAACACTACTCCCCCTTTCGAGGGAGTTCCTTTCGGACTACACCAAGATTATCTTGAAAGTTCTCAAACTTTACACGAGATAGAGGCTTGGTCAACACATCATCAACCTTTTCATCTATGCTAACATAGTGGAGCTTTACGTCTCCTCTCTGCACCATATCACGGATGTAATGATATCAAATCTCTATTTGTTTTGAATTTTCATGGAACACATGGTTCTCTTTCATATTTATGAAACTTTGGTTATCACATAGGATCACGGTTGCTTCCATCTCTAGATCAAATAGACCTATCAACAACTTCTGAATCCATATGGCTTCACAACTAGCAGAACATGTAGCAATGTATTATGCTTATGTTGTGCTGAGAGAAATGCTTGATTGCTTCCTACTCTGCCATGAAATCATGGTTGACCCCAAACTGAAACAACATCTTGAAGTGCTCTTTTGGTCAGAGACACTTCCATCCCAATCTGAATTGGTATAACCACTTAGTCTGAATTCATGATCTCCATTATAACTGAGACCACAATCTAATGTACCATTAAGGTACCTCATCACATGTTTTTTAGAAACTAGGTGAACACGCCCGGGCTCTACCAAATGACTCAAGGTGTTCATAGAAAAACATATATCTGGCTTGGTGTTCGTCAGAAACATCAACGACCCAATGATCTATCTGTACATCGTAGCATTAATCAATTCTGATGAAGTGTCAACCAGGAGCTTCAACTTTGTTTCCATGGGTGTATTCATGGACTTGCACTCCAACATATCAAATCTCTTCAGTATTTCAACTACATACTTCCCTTKGTTAAGGAAGATCTTCTCTAGGCTCTTCCAAACCTCAAGACCTAAGAAATAGTTCATTAGGAAAAGGTCTTTCATCTCGAATTATGCAGTGAGATTCTTCTTACAATCAGTGATGAGATTTTCTTCTCCATTTAAGAATAATTCATCCACATACAACAACAATATAACAAGCTCATCATTCATAACCTTGAAGTAAAGGTTAGAGTCATCTTTACTCTTGGTAAAGCCCAA
>JASDQU010752736.1:5232-17492 GCA_032191745.1 Picea mariana | reverse complement strand
ACATTCCAATCAGAATTTATGATAGTTTTAACTGAACATACATTTGAAACCCTGATTTGGAGTTTGTCCTCCTAGACGACCTTCCTTCTGATGTACATTTGAAATTTCATCCCTTATGAGACCGAAATTGATCTTTGTATTACTCTAAAATTTCTTCTCTATAATTTCATAGGTCTGGCCAAAATTGGGTGTGCCAAATGAAAGTTATGGTAACTTTACCAAACCTTGCTGAATTTTAGTCTATTCTAGAGAAAGAAATTGTACAACATGCCACGTGCCCAATATTTGATATATGATTCTAAAACTCAAACACAAAAGACTACATATTGTAATATTTCCAATGAAATTGGTCTCATGGAATTTGGATCCTCTATGAAGACGTTATGAATTTTTTACCTAGAGCACATGTTTGAGACTAGTTACAGGACTAGTCCAAAACCCTGTCTTCCACATGATGTATCTCTAAAAGTAAAATGAACCAGAAGTTGAAATTTGTACCAAAGGTACCTTGGTATATCTTCTAACCAGTCTCCAAGTTTCTATTTTTGAAGTGTCCCTAAAAAAAATGTTATAGAAAAAATTCTAATATGACTTGCTTGAGGAAGAAAATCCCTAGGATCCGTGCTCTGATACCAAATGTAATGATCCAAATGCTTAAAATATCATAGCAGAACAAAAGTACACACCATGTATAGAAATGTGAGCATGGAGAACAAATCCAAGATACAAAAGTTACATAATAAATCCTTAAATAATATGAGAATCTCCTCCACATAACCAAATACATTTATCACCACAACTCACATGTCCACGATAATGAATACATGATATCTATATATACCTATTCAGACTTGCACATAAGGCCCCTTTACTATTAGGATGACCTTATTACATATATATTTACACATTACATGTACATTTGGTCCAATATATTTCACCCTTGGTCCCTTGGGGTCATATCATATATATTTAACCCTATATATGCCCCCCCTTGAGTCATAACAATCTCCGAGATGAAAACATAGAGCTAAAAGCTTCTCTAGAAGTATCGAAGGAACTATTTTCCGCCTCTTGACATATGTAAACCTTCCTATGGAAAAGATGTTATTGTTGGCTCACCGTGTACATAGGAAAATAGAGAAACAAATAAACCCTTGGGTTCAATCTATATGGAGTATGTGGACAATACCCATAATGGATAGTAAAATTTCACTTAAACTATTATTTTATGTTTTATCAATACATATTGTTATTAGGTCATTTTTTTAAACAACATGGTTTCCAAATAGTATGAAGAAAATCTTAATTTATTTTTATAATTTCAAACTTTGTAAAACTCTTGAAAAGTACTCTTCTTCTCACTACAAATGTGTTGGAATTATTAACTCCTACTTATCTTATGTGGATCATATTTGTGGTTGTTATGATTATTGGTAATTATTGGGTAGAGTTTGTMTCTACATAAGGAATTTGTTTCCAAGTMTTTAGGAGGTTGTTAGATCTAGTTGGACTTGAGATATTTTCTCTAATCAATTAGCTCCTAGTTTGGTGTGTGGTTGAGATATTCTCTCAATTGGTCGTTGGTGTGGCCAAGATAGTGTGTMTATCTTCATACAACATTCATGTATTTATATGTGTATTGTTACATTGCAATTTAATAAAGTGATCAACATAATTTTGGTTTGTGTATAAATAATGTCTACTCTCCCATTTCTCTACATGGTATTAGAGTAGGACTGAGCTTGACTCCCTCATGGGAGGGACCAAGAACATAAAAGAGATTTGAATGTTAATCTATTGTAGGAGTACATTAACGTAGGAGAGTGGTGTTGGGTAGGTGTTATATTCTTTTCATGTTTATGGGGTGGGGTGCGTCAAATTTGATCACTGCGTCAAAAGTACACACCATGTAAAACAAAGTGAGCATGGAGCACAACTCCAAGATAGATAATTTATAGAATAACTCATTAAGTAATAGGAGAACCTCCTCCACATAACCRAATACATTTATCACCACAATTCAAATGTCCACAATAACGAATATATGTTCTCTATATATACCTATTCACACTTGCACATGAGGCCCCTTTACTATTTGGACGACCTTATTACATAAATATTCACACATTACATGTACATTTGGCCCCATATATGCCCCTATTGGAGTCATATCATATGCATTTAACCCTATATATGCCCCCCTTTGGCCCATAACAATCTATGAGATGAAAACATAGAGCTAGAAGCTTCTCTAGAAGTATCGAAGGAACTATTGTCTGCATCTTGAAATATGTCGACCTTCCTATGGAAAAGATGCTATTATTGGCTCACCATGTACATAGGAAAATATAAACCCTTGGGTTCAATCTATATGGAGTGTGTGGACAATACCCATAATGGATAGTAAACTTTCACTTAAACTATCATTTTATGTTTTATCAATATATATTGTTATTAGGTCAATTTGTTAAACAACATAGTTGCCAAATAGTATGAAGAAAATCTTAATTTCTTTTTATATTTTCAAACTTTGTAAAGCTCTTGAAAATTAATCTTTCTCTCACTACAAATGTATTGGAATTATTAACTCCTACTTGTCTTATTTGTGATCATATTTTTGGTTGTTATGATTATTGGTCATTATTGGATAGAGTTTGTATCTACGTAAGGAGTTTGTTTCCAAGTCTTTAGGAAGTTGTTAGATCTAGTTAGACTTGAGAGATTTTCTCTAATCGGTTAGCTCATATTTTGGTGTGTGGTTGATATATTCTTTCAACTGGTCATTGGTGTGGCCAAGATAGTGTGTCTATCTATTAGAAAATAGTAAGTGTGCTCATTTAACCATAGACAATATAGCAATATTGTCACCCAACCATAGGACGAAGCCACCCTCGAGCACCTTATCCTTGACAGAGAATAATTATGGAAGCAAACCCTAGGCCTAATAGCAAATAAAGGTAGTGTATCACTCTCTAGAGTTATCATACCAAGAAGAAAGTCCAAACCATAACCAAGAGAGAGTCCAAGACTGAAACTGAAAATACAAGTTGCAATAGTTGTAGCTGCAGCTACTCTCCAGAATTGCGCACAGCTAAATTTCTGTAGTTGTTAGCTGTGTGTATCCAAATGAGCTCTAGCATCCTGTATTTATACTAATCCTCCTTAGCTGTCTGGGCCGAATTCTCATTCTAGAGGCTAAAAAATCAATATTAAATATTTCCTTTAGTCGACTTGTCTTCTAGGTTTATGTCCAATGCTTTAGGGTTTCTTCTTGCTTCCCGAAATATTCTATTCTTGTCAGGGTTACATGTGGAGGTTGATACCTCCTACAGCTACCATAATATCAACACTCCCTCCTATCTAGGGAGGGTATTGAAGGCAATGGTCTTGATCACAAACATATCATTCAGCTAGTAGAATCATCATAGCCATATAGGTTATCTCATGATTAGATCATCAACACCATAATCACTATCAATATCATTTGATAGCATCAAATGCATAATCTATCGAAGACATACTCAATCTGAGTAATCAAGCATGATGCTGAATAAATGACTCACTCCATAGATTGATACAAGAAACATTATTCTGATCTGAACATATGTCATAGAAGAATAATTATTCCAACATATGTTGGAAGCCACACCATGGGCTACAAAGACTATTCTTCTAATCCAGACATACTTCCTAGAAGAATAAATTTCTTGGACCATTTTCCATCCGGAGAATGTCTATCTATCAGCACAATGACTATCCATCTAGCTGATAATCATTTTCAACACTACTGATAGTCTACATGGCAATTAGAACAATGTCATTCAATAGAACACAACTGTGTCTATCCATAGTAGTACACAACTATTATCCAGTGGTACACAACCACACCAAGTAGCACATGGCTACTTAATCAATGACACATAGTCACAACCAGTGGAACACATCCACCATAGTAGCATACATCTATTATCCAGAGACATACAATCTACATAGTAATCATATCATCTAATATCAACCTGCATAAAACAATATCATGATATAAACTGAGTCATGTAGGCCATTCTTCCACTCACATCTATGAGAATCGGAAGAGAATCTACCCTCAGAGTGTAAAACATCAGCTATGAGCTATTTGGACTATTCTTCTCATGCGTAGAAGAATAATTTTCCCTGATTTTTTAGCCTGGACCATTCCCCTAACTGGGCCATTCCTCCAGCACTAGTCATAGTGCAACCTGGAGAGAATGAGTCTGCCCTAGGGAATTCTTGTCCCTGATTACTGAACCTGGACCATTCACCTAACTAGGCCATTCCTACTCCACTAATCATAGTACAACCTCGATATAAAGAGTATGTCCTAGGGAATGAATTTCCGGACCATTTCCTAATGGAAATGACTTTCCTACACCAACCTCCAAAACTAACCATTCTTCGAAACTGCTCACAATTGTGAACTTCGAAAGAATGATTTCCCGGCGAGGTGGACCATTCTACTTTACCACTACTCAGAGTGACTACCAAGAAGAATGATTGTCCTAGACCATTCCCCCACACTGGCCACAAGGGGAATCACTTTCTATGGTACATAAACAATCTATCGAACCATTTTCATTACGAAATGATTGTCCGATCTAGACCATTTTCCAAACTGGAAAATGCATGTTCCTCAGAAATCTCAAACCACTTTCTGAAATGGAAAGGAACTCCTCATCCTAAAACATTTTTAGAACTGGAAAGGAAATACTCATCCTAGACCATTTTTCGAACTGAAAAATGACTGTCCATAAATCAATAGCACATCAGTGCTACCTCCTAACCTGGGAGTAATCTCTTCATTTTTCAATAAGGAATTTGTCTCCACGAGCCCCAACTTGTTTCTTATGTACGTAAACTTTTTCATCTTGGATAGAGGCTTTACCAAAATATCTATTATCTTCTCATATGTGG
This sequence comes from Picea mariana, assembly GCA_032191745.1. NCBI lineage: Eukaryota > Viridiplantae > Streptophyta > Pinopsida > Pinales > Pinaceae > Picea > Picea mariana. The sequence goes on along the minus strand of JASDQU010752736.1, from coordinate 12,545 downwards.
AGATATATTGGAGAACCACTTCTATTTTCTGGACTTCATCACGAAGAATGCAATGCCTGATCTCAATGTACTTCGGTCTATCATGGAACATTGGTTTTCTCCGAAGGATTCATATAGCTCTGATCATTACAATATATCATGGTCAAATTCAACACTTTTGTTTCCAGCTAACTCATGACATCGTGGAAAGGATCAAACTAAAACTTATCCAAGTAGCACTTATTCTTTCATCATGATCATTTTCCATGGAATAGCAATCCATCATCCCAGAATTCTGAATAACTATTCTGATAAACTATCTCTGTCATAGAAAGTTTTCACCATGCTTCTGTTGTATATGAGATACTCTTCATCAAGTTGTTTGAATCCATACAAGGTCTTCTTATATCTTCATACATGGGTGTTAAAGGAGAATCCCCCTATGGACAAGTGGATTTCCTCTTGGATGTTAGACCCCTAACTCTAAGACAAAAAGTGCTATTATGGACACTAACATTCCTTTGTCATAAAGCTAAACTATCAAATAAGAAGAGGGAGGAAAGGCAAGTACCCTTTTACCGACGTTTGTCCTTGCTCACTCCAGGTTGATCTTGATCTCCAAGTTCAGTTGAAGGTCCTGTGGTACAATGAGAAACAACAAAAATACTTCCTACTCTACTATAATTATATTTATAATGAATCTATGAAAGAAACAAGTTCATATACACAAACTTTAAAGGAAACAGGCCAAGCATGAATTTATATTAATGAGAACAAAGTGTTGCTTACATCCATGGATGTAGTGCAGCAACTTCACCAAGCTCCCTTTGTCTAGACCCTTGCTCAAATAATCCACACACAGAATGTTGATGCTTCAATGATATCTCCCTTATGAGATCATAAGTTAGATGCTTTAAAATTTCTCTCCCTTTCACCATGAGAAGGCCTCCTTATATAGACTTGGAGAGGCCTAACCACTTGAGATATATTTGGGATAAGTTGAGGATTCTTCTCCTTTGGTTGAGGATCTTCCATAGGATCGAGGCTTGACCTCAAATTCGAATCCAACCACTTTCAGATATTGAGGGGATTCTTCCCCAATTTCCCTCAACAAACCAAAATTTACCCAAAAAAGGGGTAGCACTCCCTCTGAATGGGTTATGGAGCATTCCAACGCTCCCCCAGAAGAGGGTACAGAGCGCCAACGCTCCCTAACAGAGCATAGGGGAGCACTCCCTTCCAAAAATTGACTTTTTAGTGGTTTTTTCAATGGCAAAAGACTTGTACTTTTTGTCAAATGATTTCTCCTCTTCAAAACTAATCTTTGAGGTGTCTTTCAAGTGTTCTTGACAACAATATGATATTTGCGACACTTGTGGGTGAAACGCAAAACTTACGACATTTGTTAATGATGACACTAGGCCATCATCTTAGTGAGTAATTTTGACGTGTTAAAATGGGTCTCTTTCTAGTATAATATTCTTTCTCACTTGCTTTATTAGGAAGAACACTCTTTTACATGTAAATTCCAATCCATGGATACTACAAGAGGTATATCTGGAACAAGTTGTTGTCATAGTATTCTCCCTCCTTCTGGAAGAACCTATGAATCTTGCAATGCTTCCATTCATAAGTATTTTTCACACTTTTCTTTATCATAACTTCAATTTCTTCTGCTCGATTTCTTCTTAGTGAGTTCAAACCAATCTGGTAGTCTTTGTGATTCTTGGTATAATAACTAGTTTTTCTAGATTTTTCTTTCTTTCTTGGAATATTCATGTTCTTCATCATGTTTATCTTTAGCTCTTGGGTCCATGGAGTCTTTTATATATTCCATGCCCTGAAGATTCCAACTTATTCCTTTCATCATAGGATCATGGATGTAGATGGACAACCAAGGATACTTTAAGGCTTCTTTTCAAAGAAGGCTTATTCTAAAGTCATATTGAACACATGTTGCTTTTCATGGCTGTTACTTTCAATGGGAACATGGATAGATACTTCATAATCCTCAATGGATCATATTATTTAGGATTAGCTCCCTCCTAATCCTTACTTCATGCATGAATGAATTCTCTTCTTTTGGAATCTTGTAATCATCTCCCTCCATCTAAGATAGTCCATGCTTATGTTTGCATTCTTATTGCCTTCTGCAAGGTGTCACAAGTCTTTTTATAATTTCCTTTATTTTGACTTCTTCTAGGTCTCTTCAGGTTTGATTATGATTTCATCTTACTTAGCATTTGTTACTTATATAATAGCTTCCACGGGAATTGTTACCAAATATTGTCAACATACTTCATATTTTCATGTGTATTTCTGGACTTGTAGTCATCGTAATAGAAATCATTATCCTTTTATTCTTCCATAGGTATTGTTTCCCTTGAACATATTTTCTTCTAAGAAATAGATATACATGATATGTATAGGAACTATGTAAACATGATATATACAAGAGCTTTGAAGAATATTTGTACCTTGACTTAGAAGAAGAAGTATGTTTTATCCTACTTGACTTTCTTTGAGGGTTCCCTTTCTTTGGCAACTATTGCTTCCTCTGTTTCCTTTCTTTTCTTTAACTCGGGACAATGGTTACTGTAGTGACCATATTTTTGACAGTTGAAGCATTGTATCTTTGACATATCCTTTTCTTGATTTGGTTTCTTCCTTGAGACAAACTTCTTCTTATTCCTGAAATTATTGAACTTTGTTATGAAAGCTTGATCATCGTATTTCTTTTGGGATTTATCTTTTTCGTTGATCCTTGACTCTTCTTGTTCACAACAAGTCCAAAGTTCTTCAAATGTGGGATACTCATTTCTTGTGTTCATGATTGCGGCAAATGCATCCCATGTCTTTGGAAGACCATTGAGCACTATATTTACTAGTTCCTTCTCTGAAATGATTTCTTCAATAGATTGTATTTGATCTCTTAACTGAGAGATTTGCACAAGGTATGATGTTATGTTGTCATCATCATTCATTTTCATGTCACATAGCTCATTCTTCAGACTCATTACTTTTCCAATGTTTCTGACGGAGAAGAGGTTAGTTAGGGAATCATACATCTTCTTAGATGAATCAAGATGAGAGATGTAGGGTATCAAGTGGTATTTTATAGAGTCCACTATGATACTCATGTCATTGATGTTATTGTCTTTGAACTTCTCCGTAACTGTAATGTTTTGAGGTTCCTTGTCTTTTCCTTCTTCAAACTGTGGTTCCACGATCTTTCCTTTTACAATATCCAACACTTTATTCTTGGCAAGGATGAGATCAATCCTTTTCATCCATGCTTTGAAGTTAGAAGCCCCTTATAACTTATTTTTTTACTTCATAGAGTAGGTCATGACTGCTTTGACTTGGTCAACCTTTAAATTTGACCAAAAACTCAAACTTGACGTCTTAGCTTGATGAGAATACCAGAAGGTGTGTTAGGTTAGGGAGCACTAGGCTATCCAGAAATTAGGTCAATCTCTTCACTTAAGGTGCCTCAACAAGAGGGTTAGGGTTTTTGTTGCTGCAACAAAAACTTCGACTACAACTGCAACTGTAATTGCGCAAATCCTCCCAATCTATCTTCTAGTGGTTAGACTATCTGAAGATAGTGTGGGCCCATAAACTGTTAGAAAATAATAGGTGTGCTCATTTAACCATAGACAATATAGCAATATTGTCACCCAACCATAGGCTGAAGCCACCCCTGAGCACCTTAACCTTGACAGAGAATAATTCTGGAAGAAAACCCTATGCCTAATAGCCAATCAAGGTAACATATCACTCTCTAGAGTTATCATACCAAGCAGAAAGTCCAAACCATAACCAAGAGAGAGTCCAATACTGAAACCGAAAATACAAGTTGCAGTAGTTGCAGTTGCAACTACTCTCCATACTTTTGCACAACTAAATTTTTGCAGTTGTGAGTTTTGTGTATCCAAATGAGCTCTGGCATCTTGTATTTATACTAATCCTCCTTAGCTTTCTGGGCCGAATTCTTATTCTATAGGCTAAAAAATCAATATAAAATATTTCATTTAGCCGACTTGTCTTCTAGGTTTATGTCCAATGCTTTAGGGTTTCTTCTTGCTTCCCAGAATATTCTATTATCTTTAGGGTTACACGTGGATGTTAATACCTCCCGCAGCTACCATAATATCAACGCTATCTTCAAACAATATTCATGTGTTTATATGTGTACTATTACATTTCAATTTAATAAAGTGCTCAAGATAATTTAGTTTGTGTAGAAATAATGTCTACTCTCCCATTTCTCTACATGGTATTAGAGCGGGACTGGATTTGACTCCCTCATGGGAGGGCCCATGAACATAAGAGAGATTTGAATTTTAATATACTGTAGGCTTATATTAACATAGGAGAGTAGTGTTGGGTAGGTGTTATATTCTTTGCATGTGTGTGCGGGGGTGCTTCATATTTGACGACTGCATCTGACGATTTGTTATTTTAACATTTTTTTTTATTTTTAGCAGTTTTCTATATTAATCTCGGATTAAGGGATTAGAGTTTCAGTAGTTATGGAATACCTAAAATAATGTGTATATATTGTATTGTGAATGGTGAAATTAATACAATGAAGAGTTGAGAGGTGTGACACCAAGGAAGGTTGGTTTTCTCCCAGTCAAATGTTTCCAACATAAATCTTTGTGTACTATATGTGCGAGCCATTGATTAATTTATGTTTTTATTAGAATCTATATGCATTGCTTTACTTCATGTGTTTAAAAATTACAAGTAGAGTAGATGTCCGTTGAGAGTTAATTGACATATGATGAGCACATGTGTGTCCATCTATTTATGCTATTGTTGGTAGTGGTTAAGAAGAGGCATAGTGGTTCATGCACCTCTGAAAATTCATGTGCATACTTTTCATTTGGTTTTTTCTAAAGGCGATTGATGTCATTGTCGAGAATCACGCTATGAATGGATGGAGCTACCAAGTTCGTGGGTATTATAAAACCTTGTTTCCTCCCATGACTGTAATTATGCTAAAATAATTCATATAATGTGATTATGAAGCATGTAAATATGTTTTGATTAATGAAAAACAATAGATAGTTGACTGAGGAAGAAAATACTTGAAAGTATTGGCCATGATATCACAAGTAGGAATTAATGAAGTGGGAATTGATGAAGTGAGATGGTTGGTGAGGTGGATTTTCTTAGGTGGAAGATGAGAAGTTGTAATGAGGAAAACATGAATATTTCTTAGCAATCGTGCATACACTTGCAAAACATAAATGCACACCTACCAACATACTTGAACCTGCATGGAGCTATGTGACCATGTATGGAAAGAAACAACAGTGGTTGAAGTATTTATAACTATTGGAAGAAATGATCTCTTAAAGAGGAAAGGGTCAACTGAAAAAATATGATGGAAGCACATTCCTGGGATTGCCCCTTCAAAATAAGGATCCCTGACTGGAGGTCGCTTCTGACAGAAGCCACAGGAATCCCAATGGATTGGAGGAGTAAGATACCAAAGGTTGAAAAAAATCACCAAGTTCACATAAGAGGAGACACGTTCAGGTTACACATAGAGAGAACACACACACGTGAGGAGGTGGATGCATAGAGCAGAAGAGACAAGGGATCAACAATTCACAACAATGAACAAGCAGCAAAAATCTTTGGAAGATTGAGTGAGTTGCAAAATCACAGACAGATGGTGTAATGAACAGAGGTGTTCACTTACACATATATAAGGAATATAATAAGTTGGAAATATGTTCTTGAAGAAAATAGAAAGCTTGACCAAAGGATTAATGATTTCCCTAGAATAAAGAAGACCTAGACCCAAATTGGAGCTATAGAGGACTACAGTTTGGGACCTACTGGAAAGAAACTGGCACTGGTAGGGGTGGCCATCGAGGGACTCTATAACAGAGAAGGGGATTCTTGTGAAGAGGAAATCCAGTTGGGAGGATACTTGATAAACCTATGGAAGTCCTGAGCTCAATGGGAAGAGGGAAACTTCTATTGTTGTCAATGGAGGAAGGAGAGTAACCTTCCTGGATCATTCTAAATCTGAAAACCAGTTGAATCAATCCCCTTGTGGTATCATGGATTGGCACGGGGGTGGCATGTTGTAGGAAGGAACTCTTCAATGTAGCCTAATGTTGGGAGGAAAGGCATCCTCTCTTAGTCAATTGGTTGTTGATATTCACCAAACAAATAAGTGTTTTGACCCAATATGTTTGAATAAAAATTAGTGATGTGAATTTGTTGTTTTATGGTTTAAATGATGAAAGTGAAAACATGTAAGGAATGGTTGAGTACCTGGGTAAAATGGAATGTGATTTTCTTTTTTCACTATTAATATGATAACTCATGGAACTAAGTAAGTAAGGTATGGGTGGAATGTAACCTAGATATTCTTGCAAGTCTTGAGAGGAAAGTTAACAAGATATGGACAAAACCTTCAGTTTGAAAGTGACAGGAATGTCGTGGTATCTGGAGATTCCTTCTAAGGGTTAAGGAGCCTCAAGTCTTGTGAACGATCACTTTTTTGAGATGGAAATCTTGCAAGATATGTAAATCATTAGCCAAACAAAGTAAGAATTCCCTAGTCAATCTAAGAATGAGTTTCAGAGCTTCTAAGAGTCTGGAAGGGTCTTGAAATAAAATTGAAGGAACCCTGGAGTGGTTAAGATAGGATTCAAACTGTCTCCACGAAGAAAACCTTTGATTTAAGTTGGGGAGGTTCACAACCATTAATTAGGTGAAGAGAATAGATCTAGACCATTGATCACATAGTATTAACATTGGAGTGACCAGATGAGAGATTGTGTTAAGAATCCAATGGAGAAAATTTGAGTCATCGAGGATCATTGATCTTTCGGAGTGTGGCTAGGATCAATTATGGACCACTGGATCATGTTTTTAATATATCAGAGTAAGTACCATCGAAGATACAAGAAGAGGATTATAATAGGAGTCCAACGAAATGGAGGTTCAAGGACCGTAGATCTCTTAGGAAGTGTCCTATGAGATCTCAACCACTGAATCTCATGTAAATCGCTCTGAGGAGGAGGGTTCACAAATATTATCCAGCGGTAAATTATAAACCTCAACGCACATGGTATCTATTGGATGAGATTATCAAGTAATGTTCGATCAATCAGAGCAAGTGGGTTTGGAGTAAGTCCATCGGAGTGGTTCATGACACCCGAATGGAGATGCCCTGATAGGGAGGGACTATGAGAATGGAGGTGATTTTTTTATCAACGTATGGTGATATTTTATCTCTATCTTGGATTTCATGGGTCCCATTCATAGTGGGTAGAATGGATGTTTAATGGGAGTATAAACTT
>JASDQU010752735.1:28662-40463 GCA_032191745.1 Picea mariana | reverse complement strand
GTGTGTGTGTGTGTGTGTGTGTGTGTGTGTGTGTGTGTGTGTGTGTGTGTGCGTGCACGCGTGCGCGCACACACTCATACATAAAGAAATAGTAGATCTATGTTTATGTGCCTATTGGCCATTGAATATATATTTTGAATTGTTATTCAATATATACATAGACAAATACTGTAGAGAATAGATAGAAATAATAACAGTATGAATACAATATTTATTACCACAGAAATATAGCGATCCAGTAGACTTCAAAGTGTCTTGAAAAAGTAACCAGTGTATTCAATCGATCATTGTTCAAAACATTACAGTTGGAGTATCATAGGCCAAAAACTACACAACCTCTTGCACTGTAAACAAAGCTCTAAGGATGTGTATAGGTCGTTCAAAGAAGGACATAGAACTCGAATACCTTTTATAATAAAATGATTCCTTCACCCGAGTGAACCGATATTCCCAACCTGGAATAGAATTAAAGCAAGGGTTTAGTAACTTCGCTAACAATTAAATTCTTATGAAATTAAATAAAAAAATAAATCAAGGATATAACTTATCTTGGGTCCAGATGAAATCAAATCACCTTTTCTCCTTGTGAGGAAATATATCCACGATCCAGAATGAGGAGGAGTGGACTCGTAACCAACTGATGGGTACCATCACAAAGAATAAGGGCCCATCATCAATTTTTTTAGTATCCATATATAAACTTTCACATAAGCAATTTAAAGAAAAGAATGATGATAAATAAAAGCTTTGTTGTGGCAGTCTCCTTGTACATATTCTCTAAATAAATCTTAAATATCTAAATACATAGAATAGACGTATAGGATAAAAATGCAGTATTATAATCATTAAGGGAAACATATGTTTTGACATAACAGAAGAAACAACAAGACATTTTCTTCCTTACGGAAACATAATGATAATAATAAAGGCTATGGGAGAATTATAAAAATAAACTTGGACTTCGGCCAAAGCCCTGTTCATATATGAAGGAATTTCATGGTCACAAGGGTAAAACCCTAGCCTAGATAAACAAATTACAAAATAAAACCAAGTTTATTTTATTTTTACATAGACGGAAAATTAATGATGGTAGAGGTAACAACCCTCATGAATTAACCTAGATTATCAGAAAAATATTTTTGTTAAGGAAAGAATTATCCGGAGAAATATTACAGAGGTAAGACATTAACCTTTAAACACTAGTAAACTATCCATGGGTATTGGGTTGGAGCAATATGATAACTAGTGATTTCGATTAAGACGAATTTGAATTCGAAATAAACATATTGAAGATAATACAAGAATTCTTCGTGGACTACAATTAGGTCTGAAGATTTTTCTGAAAAACATTTGACTACATTATTTATCAACCCTCACCTACCGCTCGTGATTCATGATGCCTCCTGGCACCTTAGCTAGAGATAAAACTATGGGCTTATCTCACCTTGTGCCGACCGAAACCACCCAAGCAAAGGGTTCAGATAACAAAATGCATTTTAGCAATAACTTACACTTCAGAGAAGCACAATACATAGACAAAGGAAGCATTTCATAGAGAATGAATGTTGAGAATAAATATATATATACATGTTGACCCATGAAGACTTTCAGATATACACAGAAACTGTTCCACAACGAACGCAATATATATTACCAAAAAAACTTATACAAAGGAAGTATTCACATGGAATGCAATATATGTTACCAAAACTATGCTACAGAAATCACAATACATATATGAGGAAGTATTCCACAGTGAAATGCAGTATATTTTACCAAAGCTTATTCCACAGAGAAGTATGATACACAAACAGAGGAGGTATTCATAGAGAAGGAAATATATGTTACCAAAATCTATGCTACAGAGAAGCACGATACACATATGGGAAGTATTCCACGGAGAATGCAGTATATGTTACCAAAAACTTATGCTACAGAGAAGCACGATACAGACACGGAGGAAGAATTCCATGGAGAATGTAATATACGTTACCAAAAACTTATGCCACAAAGAAGCACAATTCACATGATACACAGACAGAGGAAGTATTCCACCGAGCAACACCATGAAGCAAAACCCTAAACAATAGAAGAACCCCTTTTAAAAAAAATTATGTCGAAGGAGGGTATAGAGTACTCACCGTTCCTGTGGAGACCCTTCACAGAGTCGAATACCATGACAGAGTCAAATATCATAAAAGAGACGAAGGCCATGACAAAGCCAAACATCGTAGCTGAGTCGAAGGCCATAACAGAGCCAAGTATCATAATAGAGTCGAATGCTAGGGTCGAACGTGAGGGTAAAAGGAGAAATGACCAAAAAAAACGAGACCTAGGAGATTAGTTATGAAAGAGTAATGGAACCTAGAACTTCTCAGTGATGGAAGGAACGTTGGGTGTGCCACCCTACTCATTGCCATGTGGGTTGTCCAAAGTGTCGAATCCACAATGGGTAGTCTAAATAGTGACAGGCCTAGGAAGTACTACGATGGTCAGTTTGCCATTCATGGATGTTCCCTAGTGTTAATTCCAAGACCAAACATTGGTTGAGGGGAATATTTGACCTAGCTTCCACCTTTACATTTGTTTAAAACTCGTTTTAATGTTGAGTGGACAGGTAACCCAATGTTGGATCGGTAATAACTAATTGTTTGTATAACTTCATACTCAGACCATACGGCATGTCATATGTTACTCTAACCTACCACTATGGAACATGCTGAGTAGGGGGGATTTTACCCTAGTGTGTAGACTATACTCTAAAATGGTAAACATACTAGAGTCATAGCCCTTAATCCAAGTCTCAACCTATATAGTATGAATTGTTTATGCAAAGCATAGGTTAGATGAGTCACCTATATAGTATGAATTTCTTATGCATAGCATAGGTTATATGAGTGACCTATATAATATGGATTGTTTATGCATAGCATAGGTTATAGGAGTGACCTATAACATATGGGTTGTTTATGCATAGCATAGGTTATAAGAGTGGGAATGATATTGTTATAATTTTGAATAAGGTTAGTATGGGTTTGATGAAAACCCCAACTTTGTTTTGTATTAAAACTTTATAACATTAATCATATTAAGAAACTTGAATGCGGTAGAAAGAAGACTACATATCAAGTAAACAAAGGAGACGTCTATGATATGTTTTCATGGATAGTAGCAGTAAGCACATAAATAGTGACGTAAATTTATAAAGAGTATTTTGTATGTCACGACATATTCGACAATTTATAGTGTTTTCCCCTAACCAATTTGTTTTTTTAATTTTAGTGATATTTGGGGTATGTTACATTTTCCCTAATGTTTATTAGTGAAATCATAAAAATCATTTCATCTATCCTTATTTCACGCAGTGATCAACATTCTTATGCTAAAGAAATGTAAATAACAAGAAGAGAGGAATCAATTGGTTTTCCCTTTTCCAATTCCTCCACAATCTAGAATTTCCATCTTAGTTGAATTATTTCCATGACCTCCCTACCATTGCATCACATGTATTGAACTAAAATATTCATTCACATCTATATTGATTCATTTTTCTTTCACAAGATGTACTTTTTTTATTAAAACCATGTAACTCTACTAAATATCCAAAGCTTTAGAGTGACAAAAGTCTCCCCTTTTCTCCATATTTACATCTGCATCATGTTTTATTTCTGAATATAGTTTCTCTATTTCCATGAGTGGTTCTAGTCATGTTCAAATTGACATGTCCTCAATTATATGACCTATCTTTCATGGATATAACAGTATATCAATCATCAATATTATCTCATGAATTAATAAAAACAAGGTGCATTGTGCACATTAGCTATATGGAAATCAATTTAATTCAATAATGTTTTTAGCATATACATGTCCTCAAAATGTAATTCAATATTCTTATCCACATAGGCTTTGTGACCCACTGCCTGATTTTCTTATAGTAATTAATTCTATGGCTTTGTTTTCTTGACATATTATTTACACAATTCCTTCATATGGAACTATCTCAGCATGCAACCTTACTTGTTGCATATCCATCATCACCTAAAATTATCTCAACCCATGAGTTAGTGTTAGCTCTATCATTTCAGTTGTTTACCCAATATTCCATAAAGAATATAGGAATGCATTCTTATTATGCAATCAAAACACACACTCACATTTGTGCATCTATTCTATCAGCTTGCATTCACATGGTGCTTACATGCACTCAACGATATGCATCAACATACTGTGTGTGCATGTTTACAATTGGCATATTTGTATAATTTACACATGCACATCTATTTAAAATCATTTTAACTTATGATTGTTCACAATCATTCACATGAAATTTCTAAACTTCTTTTGTAGCAATAGAGCATTCTTTCTTACTTGACCTTTCAAAATTTTATGCTAACCCCTTCAAAGGAATGGTGCACAACCCCCTCAGGCCATTATTCAAATAAAACAATCAAACCCTTCAAAATAGAGTCAGATATGTATACATAGATTACTCAAAACCTAGAAAGTACTAATATTACCTCATAGTTCACTTAATCATGCCTACATTCATACCAGGCAACCCTATAACACATTCAATCCATGCATTCAAACATATGTATGTATGTATATTTTCCCTTTCAAAATTTCATGCTAGCCCCTTCAAAGTAATGGTGCACAACCCCCTCGGGACATTATTCAAATAAAAAAATCAAACCCTTCAAAACAGAGTCAGCTATGTCTACATAACATTACTCAAAACCTGGCAAGTACTAATCTTACCTCACAATCCACTTAATCATGCCTACAGTCATACTAGGAAACCCTATAATACATTCAATCCAATGTTGTGTGTGTGTGTGTGTGTGTGTGTGTGTGTGTGTGTGTGTGTGTGTGTGTCGGCTGCATTAGTATCAGCTGCATGAGTGTCGGCTGCATCAACGAACCATCAAGGAAGTGTTAGTCCAGTGGAAAGATACAACTCCAACAGATGTCACTTGGGAACCAGCTACCATTCTGCAATAATTTCCCCATCTCAAGCCTTGAGGACAAGGTTATTTTTAAGGGGGAGGACATGTTAGGGACCGAACCCCTCATGTAGGTAGAATAATATATTCCATGTAATAAAGGTCAATATTAATAAGGCCTAGCAATAAGGAAGAATAATTCCAATGTAATAAGACCTAATAGAAGCTTCCACTTCTAGAAGGATCTTCCTCTAGATGGCTATTTTGATAGACATATTTAGTATAAATAGGAATCAAGGGTATGAGAACTTTTGCCTTGGATATTATTGTAATAGAGCTCTTCTCTATTGGAGGTTTCCCCTTAGAAGAGGCAAGTGAACATTGCTCTCGGTAATCAAAGTTTTATTTCTAGTGTTATTTTTCTATCATTTTGGTATTATCGTGGTGTTTTTCTACTTATATTGTTGTTCATCTTCCATTTCTAGATATTTAATTTTGTTTGCATACTTTTTATATCTAGAATATTACAAGTGGTATTAGAGCACCTTCCTCGGCAGAAAATTGTGGGTTAAATTTTTTTAGGGTAGAGACGTATTCCAGCATCCTTAAGCAACAAAGATCAGTCATTATGTGCATAAACCCACGGTCAGGGATTCATACATGTAGAAAATAAAAGTGGTACTTAAGAGCACATCTGTTGGCCACCCTTTTAACCCATGTTGGAACCCCTTTGAGTGGTATCGCATCAGACAACACATGTATACAGATCGGCCTAGATCTCATGAATCCCTCTGTAGATAAACCAATCAGCCGCCTGACTGCTATAGTGCCACCGAGAACAGCACTCAGGAATATATTCTCTAGTACCTTGGTATTCGGGTAATACGGCTAAGGGTACGGTCTAGCCTCCTTAGTTGGTTCTCTGAGATATTGGGTCGAGTACTATTGTTGGACCCCACACGTATATCAGAGAGATATAGCACAGGGAAAACCCTTGTCTGTAGAACCCTTGACTACCCAACCCTTGGGATGGATACTGAAACAGAATAGACAAGATCCATTGTGGCGCAATTGTGTCTCCTACATTTGATTTGCAAAATTACTACACATTTCTTTCTATTAATAATTTGGACATTTCATCACTATAGTATTCTTCAGAATGAATTATAACTCCGCAAGAGAAAAAAAAAAGTATGGATCTTGTTGGAACCATTATTTGATACCTATTCTGTTGGATTTCTCTCTTCGCCTTGATCACAGTCATACCTATCATTTTTCAGCAAAAAAACAAAATTGTGGACCCAACACCCTTATTTGGGATCTACCCCATTGGATTCAAATCGTCGCTCTGATCGTTGTGATACAGTTCACCCATAACCCATTTTATGTCTGTTCCCACCCACCCCTTTTTGTTTTCCCTCATCATCATGGCCCATACCCATAGCCAACACTTGGAAGCTCGCTTCAATACCTTGCACTCTAATTTCACAAAAACCCAACAAGAAGAGTGATAGCTCAGTGCCAATATTCTCTCCATGAATCAAAAAATGCATTCCTCCATCGCGGCTTTAGTCGCTACCTCCATAAAGGAAGTCAAACAAGAGCTCAAACAAGACATTACTACCCAGCTTGAATATATCTCTATGAGAATCTGCACCAAGATGCATATCCTTGCAGATATTCCCTTATCTGACCCACCTTTGCATACCAAAGGTGAAACTTCCTATCATTCCAAAAAAAATTATCCCCCTCCATTTCAGTGTGACCTATGCCTTCTGCATGTGGATGTGACCAAATTTGATGGATCGGATCCCATTGGCTATGTAGCTCAAATGGAACATTATTTCCCTTTGTATGGCATTACGGATGAGTTGGACAAACTCTAGTATGGTGTTCTCCATCTAGATCAAGAACGTTGGCAATAGTGGCAATGGATAAAAAATGTCTGCCAAGGATATGTGTCTTGGACACACTTTGTGGCAGATATTTATGAACACTTTGACACTGACACCAACCATTTAGGCCATTTGACAAAGTTGAAACAATCTGTCATAGTGGAATACTTTATACCTTCTTTTGAGCGACTGTCTTTTCGTACAGAGAGAATGTCTGATGCATTTTTCTGAGAATGTTTTATCAATGGCCTCAAGCATGAGATTCATGCTCATGTCCTCATGGCTCTGCCTCAGAGTTGGGTGGATGCTACTAAACGAGCTAAGGAAGCACAACAGGTTGTCTCTTATCAAAACTGCAAACCCTCATTTATTCCTCGCACTAAACCATTAACTCCCCCTCCTCCTTCTACTCCACTAAAGATCCATAAATTGACCAAGGCCAAAATGGCTGAATGCCAACTCAAAGGCCTTTGTTATAATTATGATGACAAATATTTTCTGGGATACAAGTGTAAGGAACAAAATATTTTTATGTCCATCTCGAAGGATGTTTCAGAAGAGGATGTTGAGACTCCCCTTGTGTCTGTGTCACCTGAACCCACTGATATAACCCCTCCCTCAAACCTTCTTGAAGTAGAAGCGGTCATTTCCATAAATTCTCTTACTAGCTTCTCTTCTCCCCAACCCTCAAGATAATTGGTTACATCAAGCATAGGAAGGTCATCATTCTTTTTTATAGTGGAAGCACACATAATTGTATTCATCACCACATTTCCCAAGAAACTAATTGCTATATTCGTGCAGTCACTAATTTCCAAATCATGATTTCCAATGGTGGGTCCATGAAATGTGGAGGGCATTGTGAAAATGTGTGTCTACAAATTGGTGACTACCATCTAAAATATCATATGTTTTCTATCGACATGGGATATTGTGACATTGAGTTGGGTGTGCAATGGCTAAGGACTTTGGTTCCCATTCTCATGGATTTTAAGGAATTAACCATGCAATTCGACCAGGAGGGCCAACAATATAATTTCCAAGGCATCATCATCAGTTCCCCGAAGATCATTAGTTCCCATCGCATGGAAAAGCTTCTCAAAAAAGGTCATTCTCGCATTATTTCCCAACTCCATGCCATACAAGCCACTGAGACACCCTCTATACCACAGGACCTCCAATCCATCCTCTCGAAATATCAAGTGGTTTTTTCCACTACCCAGGGACTCCCTCCTTCCCATGGTGTTCATGATCATTACATTCCCCTTGTCCCAGGAATCCTTCCTCCCAATATCTGTCCCTATTGTCAGCCCTTTTCCCAAAAAAATGAAATTGAGAAAAGGGTTCAAGAATTGCTCAATGCAGGTGTTATCCGCCCTAGTACGAGCCCCTACTCTTCTCCTGTCGTTATAGTCCTTAAGAAAGAATATTCTTGGAACATGTGTCCTGACTTCCGCGCCCTCAAATAACTCACCATTAAAGACAAATTTCCCATTCCTGTCATTGATGACCTTTTGGATGAATTGAGTGGCACCAAGTTATTTACTAAACTTGATCTTCGTTCGGGCTACCACTAGATCTGTATGAAAGAGACAAACATTCCTAATATTACCTTTAGAAATCATGAGGGCCACTATGATTTTTTGGTCATGCCCTTTGGCTTATGTAATACTCCCACATTCCAAAGCCTCGTGAATCATGTCTTCCATCCTTTTCTCTGTCATTTTGTGTTAGTTTTCTTCGATGATATCCTCATCTACAACAAAACTTGGACAAAACATCTTTCTCATGTGGATCAAGTTCTCCATCTACTCTCTCATCACCAACTTTTACTCAAACAATCTAAATGTGCTTTTGACGCCTCGAAATTAGAGTACTTGGGTCATCCTGTTTGCAAGGACGGCATCAAGTTGGATCCTAAAAGGATTGAAGCTATGAAATATTGGCCTCACCCAAAGACTCTCAAAATCCTGTGGGGATTTTTGGGTTTAACAGGTTATTATCTCAATTTTGTTAAGAATTATGGAAATATTGTGACACCTCTCACTACACTCCTTAAAAAGAATTATTTCACTTGAAATCCAGCAGCTGCTCAGGATTTTCACACCTTGAAGATAGCCATGTGCACCACTCTAATCCTATCCCTTCCTAATTTCAAAAAGAGATTTGTCTTGGAATGTGATGCTTCCAGTAAAGGAATTAGCATTGTCCTTATGCAAGAGGGGTGACCTTTGGCCTTTACCAGCAAACAATTGTCCGAGAGAAATTTGGGCAAATAAATCTATGAAAAGGAAATTTTGGCTATTATACATGTCGTGGATCTTTGGTGACCTTATCTATTGGGGAAACACTTGCAAATTAAGATAGATCATCAAAGCCTCAAGTATTTTATGGAACAATGCCTTTCCTCCCTCTATCAACAAAAATGGGTGACTAAGATCTTTGGATACGATTATGATATCATTTACAAAAAATGAAAAGACAATGTGGTTGTTGATGCACTTTCTAGAAAATATGAAGATGAAGGGTCTCTTTTTTCTCTCTCTTTCATTGTACTAGATTGGCTCCAAGTTGTATGCCAAGAATGGCTACACGATCCCAAAATTTTGCATCTGATACAACAATTGTAGTCCAATTCTCCAGTTTCCCTAGGGTACTCTTGGCTCAATGATGATATTCTATTCAAAGTTCATTTTTATTTAAGTAAATAGTCAAAACCTCAATCCGTGGTACTTTCTGAGCTTCATGCTACACTCATAGCTGGGCACTCTGGGTTTACCAAAACCTATGACCGGGTTAAACGTTAATTTTTTCTGGGAGGGTATGAAATGGGACATTCGTAATTTAGTGGCTAAATGTGATGTGTGTCAACGTAACAAGGTGAAACTGTCAAATCTCCTATCACACTATAGCTGCTTCTGATTCCACCTACTATTTGGCAGGATATCTCTATGGATTTTATTGTAGGCTTACCTAAATCGAGAAATAAATCAGTCATTATGGTGGTAGTTGATCATCTTTCCAAGTATGCTCATTTATGTGCTCTTCAACACCCATTTAGAGCATCTATTGTGGCTCAAATTTTCATGGATCAGGTCTTCAAGCTTCATGGCATGCCACATTCTATTGTTTTTTATCACGACCCAACTTTCACCAACAATTTTTGGCAAGAACTGTTCAAGCTACAAGGCACCCAATTCATCTCACCACAACTTATCATCCCCGGACTGATGGTCAAACTAAAGTTGTCAAAAAATGTTTGGAAACATATTTGAGGTGTTTTTCATCAGAAAGGAAGAATCAGTGGGCTCAATGGTTACCACTAGTTGAATGGTGGTACAACACTTCATACCATACAACTATGTGCATGACTCCTTTTGAAGCAGTATATGGAAAAAATCCACCTTCAATCCTCTCATATTTTCCCAGTATCTCGAAGGTCCAGGCGGTTGACCAAACACTTACAGTTCGAGAGGCTATTCATCATACCCTCAAAGAGACCTTGGTCATGGCCCAGAATCGCTTGAAAGAACAAGAAGATCAAAGTTGCTCTGAACATCAATTTGTAGGAGGGGATCAAGTCTTTCTTCGACTACAACCTTATAAGAAAACTTCCCCCAAGGCTGACCATTGTCAGAAACTGGCGCCCAGATTTCATGGTCCTTATATCATTCTCAAGTGTGTGGGATAGGTGGCCTATCAGTTATATTTTCCCAGTCATTCTAAGCTCCATCTTATTTCTATGTTTCCTCCTTAAAGAAGGTGATTGGAACTAAGTGCCAAACGCAAACCAACCTTCCTGAGTTGGACGAAGAAGGCTCCATTTGGATACAACCACAATCATTTTTGGACCAGCATGAACGTTGGTTGCGTCAAAAAACCATCAAGGAAGTGTTAGTCCAGTGGAAAGATACAACTCCAGCAGATGCCACTTGGGAACAGGCTACCATTCTGCAGCAATTTCCCCATATCAAGCCTTGAGGAAAAAGTTGTTTATAAGGGGGAGGAAATGTCAGGGACCTAACCCCTCATGTAGGTAGAATAATATATTTCCATGTAATAAAGGTCAATATTAATAAGGCCTAGAAATAAGGAAGAATAAGTCCAATGTAAAAAGACATAATAGAAGCTTTTGCTTCTAGAAGGATCTTCCTCTAAATGGTTCTTTTGATAGACATATTTAGTATAAATAAGAGTCGAGGGTATGAGAAATTTTGGCTTGGATATTATTGTAATAGAGCTCTGCTCTGCTGGAGGTTTCCTCCTCGAAGAGGCAAGTGAACATTGCTCTTGGTAATCAAAGTGTTATTTCTGGTGTTTTTTTTATCATTTTGGTATTATCGTGGTGTTGTTATGGTTATATTGTTGTTCATCTTCCATTTCTAGCTACTTATTTGTTTTCTGCATACCTAGAATATTACAAGATTCTTCTTTTTCTTCCATTTACATTCATATTCAACCATCAGTTCCTATCAGCATATTCCCAATCCTATAGGAGTATTCCTCATTCCAGCAAAGTGATGGCATAGATATTTTGTTGTAACTCAACATGTTTAATTTTTTTTTGTAAGGAACTTTGAAAACAAAATTTTGATTTGCATTCCTTCTTCTCAAGGACCAGTGCAGTTAATATTTGAGTTTTAATAAAGAAAACATTTTCCGACGTGCTCATGTTAGCCTTAGTATGTTAGTTTTGTGACTATTCTCTAGCCCATTTAGGTCTCATGTTCGAACTCTGCTTTGATACCACTTTGTAACACACCCAACCTCCTAACCCTCATTAGGATGGTTGAGGTACAAAATTTATATTTTATTTCCTCTAAATCACCTTTCTTAATCACACCTCTAAATACAAAAATAAGGTCATAAACCAATTCTTCTCATAGAGATATTTCCAATGACTACAATTATGCTCAAATATGAGCTCTAGATTGAAAGTTATGGCCTCTTAAAGTTTTCA
>JASDQU010752735.1:0-10338 GCA_032191745.1 Picea mariana | reverse complement strand
CAAACCGTGAGGAGTTATGTGGCATTCCACATACCACCAGAAATGGAATGACATGTACTATCCATGTAGAATAGTATTACCTTCAAATAGAGAAAAAATCATACAATTATCCATCAAACAAACTTGGTTCCATTACCCAAACCTGGTTCTCCAACTTCACATGGTCATAACTCTCTAACCGTGAGGCGTTATGTGACGTTATACATACCACCAAAAATGGCATGACAAGAACTATCCATATAGGATAGTTTCCTTGACAAATTCATTATCCTTCATGTCATTATTCTAGAATTAATAATGGGTTCTCTAACTCTGCAAAGCATCTTCCTGTGAGGGCTTTCACCATAAGGGGACCACTTTGGAGTTCATCCATATTTACTTCTTATAAACCATGAAAAAACAATAATGATTCATATTTACATCAAACAATATTGGGTCCATTACCCAAACCTTTATGCTACGGGGCTTTCTTCAAGGGTTGACATCGATGACAACCACCCTTAATCAACACATTATGCAGGGAAAGCTACTATGCAGAAGATATTGTGCGTGGGATTATTGTGGAAAACAATTCATAAGGATGCACAAGAGTACTATCAAAATTGTGATGTATGTCAGAGGGTTGGAAAGCCATCCATGAGAGATGATATTCCATTAAGACCTCAAGCAACTTTGAAGGTGTTTGATAAATGGGTAGTGTATTTTTTGGGACCAATTAATCCACAAATCAGAAGATCAGGAACTAGGTATATGATTATAGCGACGAAATATTTGACCAGATGGGATGAAGAAGCACTAGTAAGGGATTGCAATGCAAAAACTAAAACACACTTATTATTTGATAAAGTAGTCACAAGATTTAGATTCCCTAGAGTTTCGATGAGTGATCAGGGGACACATTTTATCAATAGTACTATCCAAGCAATGACTGAAGAATTTGAGATACATCATCAGAAGAGAACTCCTTACCATCCCCAAGATAATGGAACAATGGAATACTTTAACAAGATATTGGAGAATTACTTAACCAATATTTTTAATGTGATTAGGGATGACTGGGATTTGAAGGTACCAATAGTACTATGGGTGTATAAAACTAAAAGAAAGAAGCTTGCAGTGAAAACACATTTTAGATTGGTGTATGGAAAGGAAGTAGTGGTGCCTTTGGAGTATTTGATACCTATTCTATGCATTGCAATAATGACAGATATGACATAAAGAGGCGCAACTCAAGAAATATTGGCTCAACTCCTAGAATTAGAAGAATACAGAATTGTAGTTTGTTTCCATCAGGAGGTATAGAAATAAAAGGACAAGGATTGACATGACAAACATATGAAGAAGAATAACTTCAAAGAAGGATATATGGTTCTCCTCTATGATAGTAAATACTTGTAACACACAGGGAATTTAAGGATGCATTGGGTAGGTCCATATGAGATCAATTTGTCACTGATGGAGGTGTTGTGCAACTAAAGGATTTAGAAGGCAAGGAGATACAAGGAATGGTAATGGTAGTCAAATGAAACTATATAGGGACATTCGACCTACCAACCCTGAGTAGATGTCATGTAGTGAAGTAGAATTTTACATATTATATATATTAGGAGTCAAAAGGAAGAAAAAGAAAAGAAAAAATGAATAAAAGAAGATAAAGGAAGAAAACTATAGTGGAAAAATGAGAAAAATCCAAAAAGTAGGTAGAGGAATAAGTGATAGAAAGATAGTTGCAAGATATTGTGCATAGTAGAAAATAAATTGGTGTGACAGAACTCAATATACTGCACGACATGGAAAAGTGAACACAACACTACGATACGGAAAAGTGGGGTATGTTACATTTTCCCTAATGTTTATTAGTGAAATCATAAAAATCATTTCATCTATCCTTATTTCACGCAGTGATCAACATTCTTTTGCTAAAGAAATGTAAATAACAACAAGAGAGGAATCAATTGGTTTTCCCTTTTCCAATTCCTCCATAATCTAGAATTTCCATCTTAGTTGAATTATTTCCATGACCTCCCTACCATTGCATCACATGTATTGAACTAAGATATTCATTCACATCTATATTGATTCATTTTTCTTTCACAAGATGTACTTTTTTTATTAAAACCATGTAACTCTACTAAATATCCAGAGCTTTAGAGTGACAAAAGTCTCCCCTTTTCTCCATATTTACATCTCCATCATGTTTTATTTCTGAATATAGTTTCTCTATTTCCATGAGCGGTTCTAGTCATGTTCAAATTGACATGTCCTCAATTATATGACCTATCTTTCATGGATATAACAGTATATCAATCATCAATATTATCTCATGAATTAATAAAAACAAGGTGCATTGTGCACATTAGCTATATGGAAATCAAATTAATTCAATAATGTTTTTAGCATATACATGTCCTCAAAATATAATTTAATATTCTTATCCACATAGGCTTTGTGACCCACTGCCTGATTTTCTTATAGTAATTAATTATATGGCTTTGTTTTCTTGACATATTATTTACACAATTCCTTCGTATGGAACTATCTCATCATGCAACCTTACTTGTTGCATATCCATCATCACCTAAAATTATTTCAACCCATGAGTTAGTGTTAGCTCTATCATTTCAGTTGTTTACCCAATATTCCATAAAGAATATAGGAATGCATTCTTATTATGCAATCAAAACACACACTCACATTTGTGAATCTATTCTATCATCTTGCATTCACATGGTGCTTACATGCACTCAATGATATGCATCAACATACCGTGTGTGCATGTTTACAATTGGCATATTTGTATAATTTACACATGCACATCTATTTAAAATCATTTTAACTTATGATTGTTCACAATCATTCACATGAAATTTCTAAACTTCTTTTGTAGCAATAGAGCATTATTTCTTACTTGACCTTTCAAAATTTCATGCTAACCCCTTCAAAGGAATGGTGCACAACCCCCTCAGGCCATTATTCAAATAAAACAATCAAACCCTTCAAAATAGAGTCAGATATGTATACATAGATTACTCAAAACCTAGAAAGTACTAATATTACCTCATAGTTCACTTAATCATGCCTACATTCATACCAGGCAACCCTATAACACATTCAATCCATGCATTCAAACATATGTATGTATGTATATTTTCCCTTTCAAAATTTCATGCTAGCCCCTTCAAAGTAATGGTGCACAACCCCCTCGGGACATTATTCAAATAAAAAAATCAAACCCTTCAAAACAGAGTCAGCTATGTCTACATAACATTACTCAAAACCTGGCAAGTACTAATCTTACCTCACAATCCACTTAATCATGCCTACAGTCATACTAGGAAACCCTATAATACATTCAATCCAATGTTGTGTGTGTGTGTGTGTGTGTGTGTGTGTGTGTGTGTGTGTGTGTGTGTGTCGGCTGCATTAGTATCAGCTGCATGAGTGTCGGCTGCATCAACGAACCATCAAGGAAGTGTTAGTCCAGTGGAAAGATACAACTCCAACAGATGTCACTTGGGAACCAGCTACCATTCTGCAATAATTTCCCCATCTCAAGCCTTGAGGACAAGGTTATTTTTAAGGGGGAGGACATGTTAGGGACCGAACCCCTCATGTAGGTAGAATAATATATTCCATGTAATAAAGGTCAATATTAATAAGGCCTAGCAATAAGGAAGAATAATTCCAATGTAATAAGACCTAATAGAAGCTTCCACTTCTAGAAGGATCTTCCTCTAGATGGCTATTTTGAT
This sequence comes from Picea mariana, assembly GCA_032191745.1. Taxonomy (NCBI): domain Eukaryota; kingdom Viridiplantae; phylum Streptophyta; class Pinopsida; order Pinales; family Pinaceae; genus Picea; species Picea mariana. The sequence continues at coordinate 6,586 of JASDQU010752735.1, read as the reverse complement.
AGACATATTTAGTATAAATAGGAATCAAGGGTATGAGAACTTTTGCCTTGGATATTATTGTAATAGAGCTCTTCTCTATTGGAGGTTTCCCCTTAGAAGAGGCAAGTGAACATTGCTCTCGGTAATCAAAGTTTTATTTCTAGTGTTATTTTTCTATCATTTTGGTATTATCGTGGTGTTTTTCTACTTATATTGTTGTTCATCTTCCATTTCTAGATATTTAATTTTGTTTGCATACTTTTTATATCTAGAATATTACAAGTGGTATTAGAGCACCTTCCTCGGCAGAAAATTGTGGGTTAAATTTTTTTAGGGTAGAGACGTATTCCAGCATCCTTAAGCAACAAAGATCAGTCATTATGTGCATAAACCCACGGTCAGGGATTCATACATGTAGAAAATAAAAGTGGTACTTAAGAGCACATCTGTTGGCCACCCTTTTAACCCATGTTGGAACCCCTTTGAGTGGTATCGCATCAGACAACACATGTATACAGATCGGCCTAGATCTCATGAATCCCTCTGTAGATAAACCAATCAGCCGCCTGACTGCTATAGTGCCACCGAGAACAGCACTCAGGAATATATTCTCTAGTACCTTGGTATTCGGGTAATACGGCTAAGGGTACGGTCTAGCCTCCTTAGTTGGTTCTCTGAGATATTGGGTCGAGTACTATTGTTGGACCCCACACGTATATCAGAGAGATATAGCACAGGGAAAACCCTTGTCTGTAGAACCCTTGACTACCCAACCCTTGGGATGGATACTGAAACAGAATAGACAAGATCCATTGTGGCGCAATTGTGTCTCCTACATTTGATTTGCAAAATTACTACACATTTCTTTCTATTAATAATTTGGACATTTCATCACTATAGTATTCTTCAGAATGAATTATAACTCCGCAAGAGAAAAAAAAAAGTATGGATCTTGTTGGAACCATTATTTGATACCTATTCTGTTGGATTTCTCTCTTCGCCTTGATCACAGTCATACCTATCATTTTTCAGCAAAAAAACAAAATTGTGGACCCAACACCCTTATTTGGGATCTACCCCATTGGATTCAAATCGTCGCTCTGATCGTTGTGATACAGTTCACCCATAACCCATTTTATGTCTGTTCCCACCCACCCCTTTTTGTTTTCCCTCATCATCATGGCCCATACCCATAGCCAACACTTGGAAGCTCGCTTCAATACCTTGCACTCTAATTTCACAAAAACCCAACAAGAAGAGTGATAGCTCAGTGCCAATATTCTCTCCATGAATCAAAAAATGCATTCCTCCATCGCGGCTTTAGTCGCTACCTCCATAAAGGAAGTCAAACAAGAGCTCAAACAAGACATTACTACCCAGCTTGAATATATCTCTATGAGAATCTGCACCAAGATGCATATCCTTGCAGATATTCCCTTATCTGACCCACCTTTGCATACCAAAGGTGAAACTTCCTATCATTCCAAAAAAAATTATCCCCCTCCATTTCAGTGTGACCTATGCCTTCTGCATGTGGATGTGACCAAATTTGATGGATCGGATCCCATTGGCTATGTAGCTCAAATGGAACATTATTTCCCTTTGTATGGCATTACGGATGAGTTGGACAAACTCTAGTATGGTGTTCTCCATCTAGATCAAGAACGTTGGCAATAGTGGCAATGGATAAAAAATGTCTGCCAAGGATATGTGTCTTGGACACACTTTGTGGCAGATATTTATGAACACTTTGACACTGACACCAACCATTTAGGCCATTTGACAAAGTTGAAACAATCTGTCATAGTGGAATACTTTATACCTTCTTTTGAGCGACTGTCTTTTCGTACAGAGAGAATGTCTGATGCATTTTTCTGAGAATGTTTTATCAATGGCCTCAAGCATGAGATTCATGCTCATGTCCTCATGGCTCTGCCTCAGAGTTGGGTGGATGCTACTAAACGAGCTAAGGAAGCACAACAGGTTGTCTCTTATCAAAACTGCAAACCCTCATTTATTCCTCGCACTAAACCATTAACTCCCCCTCCTCCTTCTACTCCACTAAAGATCCATAAATTGACCAAGGCCAAAATGGCTGAATGCCAACTCAAAGGCCTTTGTTATAATTATGATGACAAATATTTTCTGGGATACAAGTGTAAGGAACAAAATATTTTTATGTCCATCTCGAAGGATGTTTCAGAAGAGGATGTTGAGACTCCCCTTGTGTCTGTGTCACCTGAACCCACTGATATAACCCCTCCCTCAAACCTTCTTGAAGTAGAAGCGGTCATTTCCATAAATTCTCTTACTAGCTTCTCTTCTCCCCAACCCTCAAGATAATTGGTTACATCAAGCATAGGAAGGTCATCATTCTTTTTTATAGTGGAAGCACACATAATTGTATTCATCACCACATTTCCCAAGAAACTAATTGCTATATTCGTGCAGTCACTAATTTCCAAATCATGATTTCCAATGGTGGGTCCATGAAATGTGGAGGGCATTGTGAAAATGTGTGTCTACAAATTGGTGACTACCATCTAAAATATCATATGTTTTCTATCGACATGGGATATTGTGACATTGAGTTGGGTGTGCAATGGCTAAGGACTTTGGTTCCCATTCTCATGGATTTTAAGGAATTAACCATGCAATTCGACCAGGAGGGCCAACAATATAATTTCCAAGGCATCATCATCAGTTCCCCGAAGATCATTAGTTCCCATCGCATGGAAAAGCTTCTCAAAAAAGGTCATTCTCGCATTATTTCCCAACTCCATGCCATACAAGCCACTGAGACACCCTCTATACCACAGGACCTCCAATCCATCCTCTCGAAATATCAAGTGGTTTTTTCCACTACCCAGGGACTCCCTCCTTCCCATGGTGTTCATGATCATTACATTCCCCTTGTCCCAGGAATCCTTCCTCCCAATATCTGTCCCTATTGTCAGCCCTTTTCCCAAAAAAATGAAATTGAGAAAAGGGTTCAAGAATTGCTCAATGCAGGTGTTATCCGCCCTAGTACGAGCCCCTACTCTTCTCCTGTCGTTATAGTCCTTAAGAAAGAATATTCTTGGAACATGTGTCCTGACTTCCGCGCCCTCAAATAACTCACCATTAAAGACAAATTTCCCATTCCTGTCATTGATGACCTTTTGGATGAATTGAGTGGCACCAAGTTATTTACTAAACTTGATCTTCGTTCGGGCTACCACTAGATCTGTATGAAAGAGACAAACATTCCTAATATTACCTTTAGAAATCATGAGGGCCACTATGATTTTTTGGTCATGCCCTTTGGCTTATGTAATACTCCCACATTCCAAAGCCTCGTGAATCATGTCTTCCATCCTTTTCTCTGTCATTTTGTGTTAGTTTTCTTCGATGATATCCTCATCTACAACAAAACTTGGACAAAACATCTTTCTCATGTGGATCAAGTTCTCCATCTACTCTCTCATCACCAACTTTTACTCAAACAATCTAAATGTGCTTTTGACGCCTCGAAATTAGAGTACTTGGGTCATCCTGTTTGCAAGGACGGCATCAAGTTGGATCCTAAAAGGATTGAAGCTATGAAATATTGGCCTCACCCAAAGACTCTCAAAATCCTGTGGGGATTTTTGGGTTTAACAGGTTATTATCTCAATTTTGTTAAGAATTATGGAAATATTGTGACACCTCTCACTACACTCCTTAAAAAGAATTATTTCACTTGAAATCCAGCAGCTGCTCAGGATTTTCACACCTTGAAGATAGCCATGTGCACCACTCTAATCCTATCCCTTCCTAATTTCAAAAAGAGATTTGTCTTGGAATGTGATGCTTCCAGTAAAGGAATTAGCATTGTCCTTATGCAAGAGGGGTGACCTTTGGCCTTTACCAGCAAACAATTGTCCGAGAGAAATTTGGGCAAATAAATCTATGAAAAGGAAATTTTGGCTATTATACATGTCGTGGATCTTTGGTGACCTTATCTATTGGGGAAACACTTGCAAATTAAGATAGATCATCAAAGCCTCAAGTATTTTATGGAACAATGCCTTTCCTCCCTCTATCAACAAAAATGGGTGACTAAGATCTTTGGATACGATTATGATATCATTTACAAAAAATGAAAAGACAATGTGGTTGTTGATGCACTTTCTAGAAAATATGAAGATGAAGGGTCTCTTTTTTCTCTCTCTTTCATTGTACTAGATTGGCTCCAAGTTGTATGCCAAGAATGGCTACACGATCCCAAAATTTTGCATCTGATACAACAATTGTAGTCCAATTCTCCAGTTTCCCTAGGGTACTCTTGGCTCAATGATGATATTCTATTCAAAGTTCATTTTTATTTAAGTAAATAGTCAAAACCTCAATCCGTGGTACTTTCTGAGCTTCATGCTACACTCATAGCTGGGCACTCTGGGTTTACCAAAACCTATGACCGGGTTAAACGTTAATTTTTTCTGGGAGGGTATGAAATGGGACATTCGTAATTTAGTGGCTAAATGTGATGTGTGTCAACGTAACAAGGTGAAACTGTCAAATCTCCTATCACACTATAGCTGCTTCTGATTCCACCTACTATTTGGCAGGATATCTCTATGGATTTTATTGTAGGCTTACCTAAATCGAGAAATAAATCAGTCATTATGGTGGTAGTTGATCATCTTTCCAAGTATGCTCATTTATGTGCTCTTCAACACCCATTTAGAGCATCTATTGTGGCTCAAATTTTCATGGATCAGGTCTTCAAGCTTCATGGCATGCCACATTCTATTGTTTTTTATCACGACCCAACTTTCACCAACAATTTTTGGCAAGAACTGTTCAAGCTACAAGGCACCCAATTCATCTCACCACAACTTATCATCCCCGGACTGATGGTCAAACTAAAGTTGTCAAAAAATGTTTGGAAACATATTTGAGGTGTTTTTCATCAGAAAGGAAGAATCAGTGGGCTCAATGGTTACCACTAGTTGAATGGTGGTACAACACTTCATACCATACAACTATGTGCATGACTCCTTTTGAAGCAGTATATGGAAAAAATCCACCTTCAATCCTCTCATATTTTCCCAGTATCTCGAAGGTCCAGGCGGTTGACCAAACACTTACAGTTCGAGAGGCTATTCATCATACCCTCAAAGAGACCTTGGTCATGGCCCAGAATCGCTTGAAAGAACAAGAAGATCAAAGTTGCTCTGAACATCAATTTGTAGGAGGGGATCAAGTCTTTCTTCGACTACAACCTTATAAGAAAACTTCCCCCAAGGCTGACCATTGTCAGAAACTGGCGCCCAGATTTCATGGTCCTTATATCATTCTCAAGTGTGTGGGATAGGTGGCCTATCAGTTATATTTTCCCAGTCATTCTAAGCTCCATCTTATTTCTATGTTTCCTCCTTAAAGAAGGTGATTGGAACTAAGTGCCAAACGCAAACCAACCTTCCTGAGTTGGACGAAGAAGGCTCCATTTGGATACAACCACAATCATTTTTGGACCAGCATGAACGTTGGTTGCGTCAAAAAACCATCAAGGAAGTGTTAGTCCAGTGGAAAGATACAACTCCAGCAGATGCCACTTGGGAACAGGCTACCATTCTGCAGCAATTTCCCCATATCAAGCCTTGAGGAAAAAGTTGTTTATAAGGGGGAGGAAATGTCAGGGACCTAACCCCTCATGTAGGTAGAATAATATATTTCCATGTAATAAAGGTCAATATTAATAAGGCCTAGAAATAAGGAAGAATAAGTCCAATGTAAAAAGACATAATAGAAGCTTTTGCTTCTAGAAGGATCTTCCTCTAAATGGTTCTTTTGATAGACATATTTAGTATAAATAAGAGTCGAGGGTATGAGAAATTTTGGCTTGGATATTATTGTAATAGAGCTCTGCTCTGCTGGAGGTTTCCTCCTCGAAGAGGCAAGTGAACATTGCTCTTGGTAATCAAAGTGTTATTTCTGGTGTTTTTTTTATCATTTTGGTATTATCGTGGTGTTGTTATGGTTATATTGTTGTTCATCTTCCATTTCTAGCTACTTATTTGTTTTCTGCATACCTAGAATATTACAAGATTCTTCTTTTTCTTCCATTTACATTCATATTCAACCATCAGTTCCTATCAGCATATTCCCAATCCTATAGGAGTATTCCTCATTCCAGCAAAGTGATGGCATAGATATTTTGTTGTAACTCAACATGTTTAATTTTTTTTTGTAAGGAACTTTGAAAACAAAATTTTGATTTGCATTCCTTCTTCTCAAGGACCAGTGCAGTTAATATTTGAGTTTTAATAAAGAAAACATTTTCCGACGTGCTCATGTTAGCCTTAGTATGTTAGTTTTGTGACTATTCTCTAGCCCATTTAGGTCTCATGTTCGAACTCTGCTTTGATACCACTTTGTAACACACCCAACCTCCTAACCCTCATTAGGATGGTTGAGGTACAAAATTTATATTTTATTTCCTCTAAATCACCTTTCTTAATCACACCTCTAAATACAAAAATAAGGTCATAAACCAATTCTTCTCATAGAGATATTTCCAATGACTACAATTATGCTCAAATATGAGCTCTAGATTGAAAGTTATGGCCTCTTAAAGTTTTCA
>JASDQU010752734.1:32784-52029 GCA_032191745.1 Picea mariana | reverse complement strand
AAGGATGAGCTCGAAGACCAAAATGGACATCCCGACTTATGAGGGAAGTCTAAACGCAGAAGAGTTGCTGGATTGGATCCGAGCACTCGACACCTACTTCGATTATGAGGATATCGAAGAGGACAAGAAGATAAGGCATGTCGTCACGAAGCTGAAGGGACATGCAGCCTTATGGTGGGATGAACTGCAGGCAGACAGGCGTTCCAAAGGAAAACAGAAAATCAAAAGATGGGATCGGATGATCGCCAAGATGAAGGCGAAGTTCATTCCGAGGGATTACCAGATCACTCTGTTCAGGCGTATGCAGAACCTGAGACAGAAGTTGATGTCGGTGAAGGAGTACACTGAAGAATTCTATAGGCTCAACATCCGAGCTGGTCATCGGGAGAGTGATGACGAAAAGGTGGCAAGATATCTGAATGGATTGAGGTATGACATTCAGGACGAGCTGAGCATGGTTACCATCCGCACAGTTGAGGATGCGTATCAGATGGCTCTAAAAGCAGAAGAAAAGCTGAGCCGCAAGCAAGGACAGCGAGGCCGAGGCAGAAGTCAGCCCAGAGGCAAAGCAGTTGCCCAAGAAAAAACACAGAATCCCAAGGAGGATTGGAAGAAGCCTCAGGGAAAAGCTGAAAGAGGTGGAACCTCACAGCAGACGCAATAAAATTTTGAGCCGAGGAGGCCGCAAGATGATCAACAAGGAGGATATGCTGACACCGACGTGATTCCTTGTACCCGAGGTAGAGGAAGAGGCAGAGGAGGAGTCATCACATGTTTTACGTGTGGGAAAGACGGACATAAAGCCGTGGACTGTCCAGAGAGAAAGATGGACAGAGGAAAAGCTCACGTCGCTGAGGCACAGAGGCGTGACGTGGAGGATGAAGAGAATGGAAGTGGGAAGTCACTAACAGTGCATAAGGTCCTTTTGAAACCCGAGAAGGAGGTAGAGGACACAGCCCAGAGATGCAGACTGTTCCGGACGACTTGCAAGACCCAGGGCTGGAAATGCAAGGTCATAGTGGACAGTGGGAGCACCGATAATCTCGTTTCAACCGAGATGCTGGAGAAGCTGGAGCTGAAGACAAACAAACACCCAAGTCCATATCAAGTGACATGGCTGCAGAAAGGACACCAGGTATGTGTTACAAAGCAATGCTTGGTCAATTTTAAGATGGGTGAATATAGGGATGAAATTCTGTGTGATGTCATTCCCATGGATGTCTGTCATGTATTATTGGGAAGACCATGGCAGTTTGATAGAAATGTTGTTCATGATGGGAGAATGAACACATATACCTTGGAGAAGGATGGAAAAACACACACGTTGTTGTCGATGAAGGATAAAGAAGTGAAGCCAGAAGTTAGTAGCACGATACTTCTCATGAGTGGGAAAGAGCTTCTCACCGAGTTGGAGAAGGATGAGGATCCACAATTCTTTGTTGTCAGGAAGCTGAGAATTGTCCTGACAAGCACAAGAGTGGACGACTTGCCGGAGGAGATTCAACAACTACTGGGAGAGTTCACTGATATCATCGTGGACGAACTACCTCGTTCGTTACCACCGATGTGGAGTGTGAGTCATCACATTGACCTCATACCCGGAGCAAGCTTGCTGAATAAAGCAGCGTACAGGTTGACACCTTAGGAGAACGAGGAGGTTAAGAGGCAGGTACAGGATCTGCAGGACAAGGGACTAGTGAGGGAGAGTCTAAGTCCGTGTGCCGTTCCAACGGTACTAAGTCCGAAGAAGGATGGAGGCTGGAGAATGTGTACAGACTCCAGGGCCATAAACAAGATCACCATCAGGTACAGGTTCCCATTACCGAGAATGGACGACTTGATGGATTGCCTGAGTGGGGCAAATTATTTCTCCAAGATTGATCTCAAGAGCGGATATCATCAGATCTGGATGAGAGAGGGAGATGAATGGAAGACAACATTCAAAACAAATGAAGGTTTGTACGAATGGCTGGTCATGCGTTTGGGTTGACCAACGCACCAAGCAATTTCATGAGGCTGATGAATGAAGTCCTACGGGAATTCATTGGCAAATTTGTGGTCGTATACTTGGACGACATATTGATTTTCAGCAAGACCAAGGCTGAACACTTGAGGCATTTGGCCATAGTGATGAGAAGACTACAGCAGGAGAAGCTGCTGATCAATTTGAAGAAGTGTTCCTTCATGCAGACAAAACTCATTTATTTGGGTTTTGTAATCTCGACGAATGAGTTGAAGATGGATCTTGAAAAGGTGAATGTAATCAGGAATTGGCCATCACCGAGGAATGTTTTTGAGGTAAGGAGCTTTCACGGTTTGGCAAGTTTCTACAGGAAGTTCATTCAGAACTTTAGTGGAATCAGTGCAACAATGATGGACACTGTGAAAAAGCGGCATAAAGTTTTTCACTGGACAGCCGAGGCTGAGAGGAGCTTCAATCTGTTGAAGCGGAAGATTACGGAGCAGCCAATTATGGTGCTGCCATATTTTCAGAAGACCTTCCAGGTGAAATGTGATGCGAGTGGATATGCTGTTGGAGGGGTTTTAAGTCAGGATGACAGACCTGTGGCATACTACAACGAGAAGCTGGATGATGCGAAGCTGAAGTAATCCACGTACGATAAGGAATTCTATGCCATCATTCAAGCATTGAAAAAGTGGAGGCATTATTTGATACCCAAGGAATTCATCTTGTATAGCGATAATCACACATTGTAGTTCGTGAGTCAGCAGGAGAAGCTGAACCAAAAGCATGCGAAATGGGTAGAGTACATGCAGAATTTCACATTCGTGATCAAACACATTTCGGGGACTGCGAACAAGGTGGCTGATGCCTTAAGCAGGAAGTGCTTGTTGCTGCAGGAATTCAGAGTCAAAACCTTGGGTTTTGAAAATTTAAAGGATATGTATGCAGGTGATGTTGATTTCGGTGAAGCATACGAGGCAGCCGAGAACCCAGTTCTCAGGGATAGGAGTCCGTGGATTGACTACCTGATCCAAGATGGATTGCTGTTCAAAGACAATCAACTGTGTATTCTAGATTGCTCTATGAGAGAGAATTTGGTAAAGGAGAAGCACAGCGGAGGCTTAGCATGTCATTTTGGACATGACAAAACTTTCGCCAAGCTGAGCGAATCGTATTTTTGGCCAGGCATGCATGCAGATGTTAAGTGGTTTGTTGACAGGTGCCGAATATGTCAATATGTGAAGGGTCGAAAGAAAAACACAGGGTTCTATCAACCGTTGCCCATACCCGAGAGGCCATGGGAAGCCATCAACATGGACTTTGTGTTGGGATTGCTGAGAACTCAGCAAGGAGTTGATTCCATTTTTGTAGTAGTGGACAGGTTTTCGAAGATGGCACATTTCATACCGTGTCATAAGACCAGCGATGCCATGCACATCGCAATTTTTTTTTTTAAAGAAATTGTCAGGTTGCATGGATTGCCGAGAAGCATAGTCTCGGACAGGGAGATGAAGTTCATAGGTCACTTCTGGAGGACGCTATGGAAGAAGCTGGGGACTGACTTGGCATTCAGTTCTGCTTACCATCCGTAGACCGATGGACAGACGGAAGTAGTCAACAGAAGCTTGGGGGATTTGTTGAGGAGCCTGGTGACCGAGCATCACACCAGTTGGGATCAGATCCTACCACAGGCAGAGTTTGCGTACAACGATTTGGTGAATCGGAGTACAGGTAAGAGCCCGTTTCAAATTTTGTATGGAACATGGCCGAGAGGAGTGTATGAGCTCAGGGAGTCAGAACAGGCTGAAACTAGCAGCGCGAGAGCTGAAGAATTCGCGGAAGCGATGCGAGAACTTCACACGCAGGTGAAACAACGACTGCAGAAGGCCAACTAGGAGTATAAGCGCAGGGCCGATCAGATAAAAAGGTAACTTCAGTTCGAAGTCAGGGACATGGTTCTGGCGCACTTGAGAAAAGAAAGGTTCCCAAGGGGAACATATAACAAGCTCAAGATGAAGAAAATCAGGCCATGCAGAGAAGAAGTTTGGTGAAAATGCATATGAGATTGAGTTTCCAGAGGGCATTGGGATATCTCCGATTTTCAACATTTTGGATTTATACCCCTATAGGGCTGAAGAAGCAGGCACTGGAACTGAGGAACCAGTGGTCCAGTGGCAGAAGCAACTACCAGTTGCACAGAAACCTGAGATGGAGTGCATACTGGATAAGAGATTAGGTAGGAAGACCAGGAGAAAGCAATATTTTGAATACCTGGTAAAGTGGAAGAACCACCCAGTGGAGGATGCCAGCTGGGAAACAGAGGCAGTTATACAAAAGCATGGGCACACCGTGCAGGAACTCATGAGCAGGATCCCATGAAATATTTTGAGCCGAGGAGTATGATGCAGGAGCATCGCTCACCTATCAAGCGAGCCAACGCGTGGAGCAAAGAGAAAATAGCTGGACAGCGCCAACATTCAAATTTTGGAACATTGTAATATGGCTGCGCCAAACATTAATACGTTGATGTGATGAAGCGCACTTGTACATTGTAATGGACCCTGAGCGGATAAGCTCTCGTCCTTAGGTAGATGAGGCATTTACTAGATTTAATGCAGTTAGATAAAATAATTAAGTCTAGATTAGACAGTTTTACTTTCGAGAGGGAAAACGAAATATAGGCACCCTCCTTGTATCATTGTATCATCAAATTCCATCATTATCATTCATACAGGAGCAAGAGAGAAACCGAGCAGAGAGCTTGTGAAGAAACTCCATGTACAGATATTGAATTAATGGGAAGAGCTTGATTCAATTCCATGGATGTATTTGACCTCTGTGTGCTGCTGATATTATGCTTTTGCATGTTTGCTTCTTTTTATGCTTATCTTCTATATGCTGCGTATGTGATTGCATATCAGGTTCGAAACCTGAGAGAATGAGGGAATGAGTTCCAATTGTTTCTCTGTTTAAGCCAGGAGATTCCTGCATAGAGTGCAGTTGAATTCCTCCGCATAGAGTGCGTTGAGGGGGCTAAGCAGTTGAACTTTTGGGTTCTCTTTTGCTCAGAGTTGTGTTGGGTTATTCGAGCCGTGCAGGTGAGTGCAGGTCATATTGGAGTCTCAGTAGCAAGTCTGAGAAGGGAAGGGTCGAGGCTGTTGCAAGCGTGAGTGCGCAGGACCCAGAAGACGTCATCACTGTTGGAAGTGGTTGAAGATCGATCACAGGGAGCGTGTTCGAGAAGTCTCTGAAGAGTCGGAGAGAATTCAGATCAAGAGGGATAGTTCCTCGTTCCTATTGCATGAACAGGCCTGGGAGAGATTTGAACCAAAGGGGAAGCTTGGGAGCCGGAGAACTCTTCAGAGGAAGAGAATCGACGACTTGAGTTGATTGTGGAGAGTCGCGAAATTCCACAGACCGTCAGATTGCAGAGAAGTTGCGAGGGGGTTAACTCGCAGGTGTATGAGGAAACCCGTTGCCATCGCATATCGGCATATCGGGGTTGGTGAGTGCAAGCATTACATGCATGTCGAAATTGCGAGCCGCGATTTCCCGATTTAGCGGGATCCATCGATCATCGGAGAGACAGGTGGCACGAATCCGGAGCATCGGGGTTTCGGCATTCGGGGTTTCCAGCAGCAGGGAAATTTGGCATCGTGGATCCGCGATCCACGAAGTCCCGAGGTGACGTGGCATCGTGGGACCCCGGAGAATAGTGGAATACAGGTGGCGTGTTTGCGTGGGACCGGTACTCCGGTACTCGGGGGTTTGAATTTGCAAAGCGCTGACATCGCGAGGGGCGATATCCCGAGTTGTTGAATTTGACCATCAGTACTCGGGGTTCGGCGTTTGGAAGTGCACGAGAACGTGCATGCAGGGATCGCGATCTCGCGAGACCTGATTTCCCGAGATAGCTACCGGGAGATCAACAGAGTGTCCTGTGGGTGACAGAAGGTTCCATTACGGGACCAGGGGAGCATTGAAGCTCTTCGGGCCGAGGTTTGTGAAGGTCCTGGTGGGAGCGACCGTCCGTTGAGGGGAAGGTTGCGTCACGTACTTTATTCTTCGTGTTTGATGTCAATCCCTTTTCACGCTTGGTCGTTCTTTGAATGCAACTCTCCTCCCAATGTTGACCTGCATTCACTAAATACAAACAAATAACTCCACATGCATTTGATCTATGAACTAACGAGTTATAGATTTAATCAATCATACAATCAATATTCCAATAATGACAATCTCATATGGCGGGATGGGAAAATAAAATCTTTTATTAACTTCACAATGATACCTTACAATGATAAAGTCGGCTACTACTCCTCGGTCCTAGTTCTGGGCTCTTCTTCCACTATCTTCCAACTGCTTTGCTCTATACTTCTCTTTGCACAAGGATGGCTAAAGGTTGGGACAAAGGGAATGCTCAATTGGGTATAGTTTCTTTACTATGATTCTCCTCCTTTCAAATTGGACCCCTAACCCTTCTTTTATAGGCTAGAAGAAGTTAGGTATTTGGTCGAGTGACCGGCCATGCATGGTAGAAAGGTTTAGTTAACTCACCCAAAGATGTGTGTTCCGTCAACAACTTTCCTTTTTTTGTGTTTTTGTAGGTACATGCAGGATGTCTTGGGTCAGCTAGCATGTACACGCGTTCAATAATGGAGTAGGGCGCATGAGCATTTATAAAATGGGTTTTTAAGAAGAGTTGTTCAACAATGTTTTGGCAAAGAAGGAATTTGAGAGGGCTTGATGCCAGGTAAGCATGTCTGGTGAAAATTAGGGTTATAACAGATGCCCCCTAATGTGTGAGGTCAGAAGAGCATCTGATGGCTGAAATACATTAACAATCTTCACCAACGTTCCAAACAAGTGAGCCCAGGGACCAGAAATCGAGAGGTACTGTCTGCAAAATAATAATTGTCTCACTGAGGCGGGCATACCCATGCTCGAGATAAAATAAAATCATGGCTACCAATCAAATACACTGTAGATCCCTTTTAGATAACTATATAAAGTGTAGCCGCGAGCAATACACAACGAAGCTACATCTCGAAATAAAAAAAATATACATGTAGAGTATCCATCTTCTAGAAGCTGATAAGGCCTGATGGCTGGAGATGATGTCTTCAGAGCTCGAGCAACAAATTCAAAATCTTCAAAACTTGGGTAGGAGTGTAATATGAGTGTACGACTTCACTACCCAGAGGTCTTCGACGACTCATCGATCATGGACTAGAGAATCTTGATTATAGCACTGAAGGCTTCATTGATTTCGAGCAAAGACTTGATTGGAATTTCGGGATGGTTGGGCATGAGGGCAAGAGACAAACTGTAGAGGGGATGACTCAGGCTTGGTAAAAACTTCCCTTGGACAATAGCACGACAAATGATGAGACTCAGGCAGCATGGCATTAACATAAGTTTACAAGGCAGGAGGCAACACAAACTCTCCATATTTTTGGAAGAATAACCAAACGGAGGAAGACACAACTTTATGTAGGGAGAACAACTTCCTAAGGTCATATTAAATCCCAAAGTTTGATGAACAAATAGACAGATGTGATTTATCCAAGGGCGACTCATTATGCTGCCAATACAAAGAAAATACTTCTCCCTTCCTCTTTTTGGGGTACATTTGATTTTTTTTGTCTGTTTAAATAATTTTGGAAAAAGAATAAAATAATGTTACGTTACAAAGGAGGAATGAGTGTCACAAACATACAAGTTTGAGGCGTAAGGACAAGACTGATGTTCAAAGAATGGACACTTGGGAAAAAATCCCTCCTGGGACCAAAGGTGTCAGGACGCAGAGGCAAAGTGCTACAGGGCTTGCGTATAAGGCATGCTTTAGATGGTTCAGTTGAGAGCAACATGGAGCCAACATTAGACCAAATATGCAGGTATGCAAATGCGGTTAACAAAACACACAATGGTAACATCCTTCGATGTAAGTTTAACAAGCCCAGAGAAGGTAGGCTCGATGGTTTTTCATATTTAGAGAGTTTGAAAAACGTAAAAGGAGACTCCAATGGGGTACCTTTTTTGAAGGTAGTCTAGTTGGTTCGAAAAAGGGGTAAATTATCACCGAAAAGACGTCTATTCAAAACCATTTTAATGAGTGTGATAAAGAAAAGATCACTCAACCATTTTTTCATTTTTAAGGAGTCTGAAAAAATCTTAACTATGGACTCCGTCAGGGGTGTTCTTCTATACCATTTTAATGAGTGTGAAAGAATAAGGTCACTCGATGATCTTTTCAATTTTAGGGAGTCTGAAAAGAGATTAACTATGGAGCCCGTGGGGGTTCCCTTTTTGTACATTTAGTCCCTTAGGCCCGAAAAAGGGTTAAAATAATGCCTGAGGGTACTCTTCTAGAGAATTGAAGTTCCTTAGAGTATACCTTTGTTGGTGCAGTTGACTGTCCATACCGGAAAAGGGGTAAACTACCGCCGGATAGACGTGACTTCAAATTTTAGTTTAACGAGCGTGAAAGGCCACAAGATTGCTCAACAATCTTTTCATGTTTAGAGGGTCTGAAAAGGGATTAAAAGAAGACCTGTTATGTTCTGGGAGTCCCGTGGGTGAGGTCAAGAGTCATGGAAATGAGGCTCAAACATGTAATCAAACAAAACAAAAAGGACTCCCGAGCCTACATTCATTACTGACAGCATGGACACCATAATGCAACCAAGATCTACCTAAGACATCCATGTTTCGGTAATCTCTACCACCAAATTGCAACACTTCTAAAACAACAATGATGGTTCTGTGTCACAACCTGATGGGATCGATCCTATGGCAAAGGAATAAATACAACAAGATACAAAAGTAGGGGTGGAAACCTAACCTATATGCTCAAGTTGATCATATGAGGTTTTTTCCACGAACCATCAAAAGTGACCCAAAACTCAAAAAAAAGTCCTGATACCCTATCATAACCTTCAAAAGCAACTCCTGAATCATTCTAAATGGGTTTCAATTTAAATAAAATGATAAAGGGGGCCAAAAAAGTGACAAAAAAGGGCCAAAAAGTCTATAAATAGAAGCTGGCAGCTCATTATCACCATTGCTGATTTGGAAATTGACTCTGGAGCAAAAAACCCCCTTTGATAAAAGTGGTGATTTCAGGAGTTACAATGGATGAAACGACCATCCGTCTGGACCAAGTAAGTATAAACTACCTCCCTTTGCTTTGTAATTCTTTATTTGTGCCTTTAATTTGGTTTCTTGGAGGGGCGCCGACCTTTAAAAGGTCGGCCCTAGGTTCATGCGGGCTGTCCTATGACAGCCCGCGTGTACACTCACTCTGTTTAATGTTAGAGCGCGTGTACACGCGACTGTCATCACAAAATCTCGCGTGGACCCTCCCATGAGTGCAAAAATGTTTAAAAAGTAAGGCCTAACCCTTTGAAAAATTTCCCATGTGCATGATGTATGTGTAATGGAGATAACAAGAGCATGAAGATATCAATGCGCTAGTTGGGGAAGACCCTAATGCTGTGGCAGTGTTAATGCAATGTCGTTTGCTCAAGTTTTTCCTGTGTCCTTTCATGAGAGTACAAACTAGGCTACTGAATGTTTTGGTTGAATAATGACACCCTGATGCAGAAGCTTTTATGTTAGAGGGGCAGTCATTGGTGCCCACTACAGATGACATATACTTTTTGACTGGCCTCTCCAGGAGAGGGGAACCAGTCAATTTTCAGACATTTCCTTCGGGGCCTCATAACATATCGGAATTGATAGGACTTTATTGTGAGGCTGGTACAGACCAATCGAGCTCGTAGGTGACCATAAGCAAGATCACAGATTTATCACTGCAGGCGATTGTGTTGCTTATTGAGCGGATGATTGGTTCTGCAGCTCTACATCAGGCGTCTCATGCATAGATGAAATGTGCAGTCCAGTGCTTAAATGCATAGATATTTGACTGGATCACTACACTGCTGGATTGTATGAAGAGGCAGTTGACAGATTTTTGGTTGCAGACGCAGAGGAAATTCGGGTTCAGGATGATTCTATGCTCTTTCTTCTTTGAAAGAGTTCCTAGTTTCAGTCCTTGAGTGGTTGTATGAGGACATCAAGCCTCTCTTCCTGCAGTTTGCAGATGGGTAGTGTTGCTGCCATGACAAGGTGGTGGAAGGACCAATGAGTCATTCGATGATGACTTCTTTGTTTGGTTGTCGCAGCAAATCCTAGCCATAGAGGATTATCCTTATGCTAGGATTGATTTCTCGAGAGATCCCGAGATCCCTGTACCTCCAGGCGAGGAGCGAGGCGAGATGGGTAAGCTTGCATCATTTTTTTTTCTTTTTTGAAACATATATCATTTTTTGTGGTGTTTTTTGTATATATCATTTTTTTATACTAGAGTATTTAATAGATACGTGTCTATTGTGTGCAGATGTGGGACCCTCACGACCTGCAGATTATGCAAGAAAAAGGCATCATCCTCGGCCGGGGGTCGCACCTGCCGCCGCAGGGGGACCAACAGTAGTAGGAGAGCTTCCAACCAACGAGGTTGAGAGAGTTTTGAGACGAGTTGAGAGAAATTTACCTCGTTCACTCGCACCATGCCTATGGCAGAGATTGAGGATCTTCCACCATCCATGCAGCCTCATGTAGTGGGGGAACCACGGACGTGGGTCCGACTGTTTCGACATTTGGAAAACACTGTTGACTATTATAACAGGGCCCACAGGCCCTGAACTTAGTTAGTCTAGACTTTGATAGCCCCACCTGTATTTTTTGAGGGCATAAGCTCCATGACTCATTACTAGTTATATTTTTGAGGTGCTTGCGTTCACCTATGTACTTTGGTGCTTATGATATTATATATGGATTTTTATGTCTTTTTATGTCTTATGGATTTTTATTTGCCTTTAAAAATATATTTACACGTTTATGTGTATGTCTTTTATATGTGTTCGAGATGTCAGTCTAAAATTTGATTAGCTAGAGTATCTGTAACTTGGTTTAATCTCCTAGGAACATGAAAATATGTAATATAGTCAAAGCTTCATTCTAAGAGACGTACCCTAAGGAATTGTCAGTGTAAAGTCGGATAATGAACACTGTAGACTCTATTTAACTAAGACACAACCAACTGAGCGTCTAAATAGACCTGGAGATGAGAGATACCAAATGACAGGGCATCACGAAGAACTCAATAATTGCACTGTACTCGGCAACATTGTTTGTGGTGTCACCTAAGCATATGCCTCCGGAAGATAATAACTGGCCTCGAGGTGTAAAAATTACCAAGCTGCGGAGGCAAGCCTCCGAGTGTTACATCTAGCACCATCTGCGTACCCAATGAACACCTCTGATTCACTTGACATCTACCACAGTGACAAAAGATAACATAAAAAATGACACGTCCATAATACTAAAAGAAACTAGAAAGTAATAGTACAAAGCCTATACATATGTTACAAAAGGTTACCCAAGGTGACCTACCTATGAGTAATACTTTTTGAGGTAGAGCCCATTTCTAGGCTCTGCCAAAGCATTTCCCTCAAAGTCAACCAGATAATAAACGCCCTTTTTTAGAACCTCTTTTATGATGAAGGGTCCGAACCACATGGGTTTGAATTTTCCTACCCCCAGGGGGTCCTTATCTTGGTCATAGACTAGGACAAGGTCGCCTTCAGAGAAAACCCGAGGACAAACAAACCGATCATATTGACACTTGACTTTATGTTTGTGAGCCTCGTTGGCCAGGGATGCATCACGACGCTTCTCAAGGTATAATAACCATTCTTCAGGTGGAGAAGTGTCTGACAATAACTATACTACCAATTTTAGGGACATAATCAGACATTCTATAGGCAAGACTTGGTTGAGTTGATCGTTCACTGTAGGATGGTCTTAAGAGATTTATTTACATCTTCCACCTGACCATTTTCTTGGGGGTAGTAGGGTGACGAATGTTCTTGCCGCAACCCAATATTTGATGTTAACTTGGTCATCATCTGGTTCTGAAAGTGATTGCCATGTTCAGTGACAATCTCTCTCGGGATGCTGAACCTTGCTATTATCTAGTTGAATAAAAAGAGAGTTGCAATCTTCCCATCATCTTTAAACATTGGCATAGCTTCAACCCACTTTGTGAAGTAGTCTACGACTACAATGATATAACGGTGTCCCCTAGCTGAAGGAGGGTTGCATGTAGTGTAATCAATCCCCCACTTGGTGAAGGGACCAACTGTGATGATAGGAAACATGGGAGGGGGATGTGCCCTAATATTCTAAGAAAATATCTGACATGGGTGGCACTTCTTGACCGATTCGATACAATCTTTGATTAGTGTCGGCTAGAAGTAATCTGCTCATAAAATCTTTTGGGTTTTTGCCAACCCAGACAAATGACCGCCACATGCTATGGTATGGAAATCGTTAATCACGATAACTACTTCTTTGTGAGTGAGGCATTGATGCAGGATGTAGTCTACACCTCTCTGATACAACGTATCATTGAGTATACTATAATTCTTAGCCTGATAGCGTATAAGACGACGCTCATCACGAGAAGCAGAGGTGGGACACTTCAAAGTATGGAGATAGACAAGTATATCTCTGTACCAAGGATCCAAAGACGCGATCAAAAACATATCTCCTCTGATAGGTGACTCTTCAGGCATAACATCACTTGACTCAACCGAAAGTTCTGAAATAAGTTCTGCGAAGACCAATGACTTTTTGGATTTTGCTGAAATGAAATCTAAGTCAAATTCCTAGAGGACGACTATCCATCTACTGATCTTTTTGCCTATTACCCATCATGTCAACACGTATTGAAACAGATTCACAATGGCAATGATGGTGGTCTTGCAAAACAAAACATAATGATGGAACTGTTGAACAACATAGACTGCTGCCAACACAAGTTTTTCGATATGAGAATAATTGAGTTTCGGTCTGACTAGGACTCGACTCAGGTAATAGATCACATATTCTGAAAACAAATCATCTTCCTGAACTAAGATCATGCTGATGGTTGACTCTGCTGCAGCCAGGTATAATAAGAAATCTTTGTTATAGTTAGGTGGCTGAAGCAGAGGGTTAGTTGTGAGGGCATGTTTCAACAGTTCGAAAGAGTGTTGAGCAACATCATCCCAATAAAAAGGAACATATTTCTTCAGTAAGTGAATAAATCCCTTTGTGATCTCAACATAGTTGGCGATGAAATGCCTTAAAAAATTCGCCTTGCCCTGTAGACTCTAATGTTGAAGGATTGTGCGTGGGGGAGACAACTGAATTATTGCCTCAATCTTGAGAGGATAGACCATGATCCCTGTTGTTGACACTATGAAACCTAACAAACGTCCTGATGTTATGAAAAAGCTGCACTTGTTTGGATTCAAGAGAATCTGGAAGTAGCGACATTGCTCAAAGATAAGTTAGAGGTGTGTGGGATGATCCATTCTCTTGCGAGATCGAGATGCTAAATCATCTAAATAGGCCTCGACTATATGCTTGAGATCATGGAAAGAAAAAGACATGACCTGCTAAAAGGTCGCTCCAACATTTTTGAGACCAAAGGGCATCTTACGATACGTGAATGTACCCCATGGAAAAATGAATGCCGTTTTGTGCTGGTCTTCAGGTTTGATTTGTATTTGATTATATCCCAAAAAACCGTCCATGAAAGAGAAGGCCTCACAACCTGCACATTCATCAATTATTTGGTCGATGAATGGTGTGGGAAAATTATCTTTTGGACACGCTTTGTTCAAATCACAAAAGTCCGTACATACATGAATTGTGCCCTATTTATTATTGTCTGACATAGGATTTGACACCCATTGGGTCAAATGGATAGGATAGATAAAACCAACTTTTAGCAGTTTCTCAACTTCAACCTTAATGGCTGCTGATTTCCTAGGATTAACTAGACGAAGCTTCTGTTGAACAGGCTTGGCATCTGGATAAGTTGTGATTTCATATTCGACTATTTTTGGATCGATGCCTGGCATTTCCTCTTAAGACCAGGAAAAAACGTTGCGAAATTATTTAAATAGATCTGTGTAGATTTGAATTTCTCCGGGGGAACAATAAGCTCTGAGGAAAACATTCTCCATGACGCCAACGGTTATGGAGATATTAATCAGTATGGTTTCAGCGATAGTTTCCATATTACCCTTCACATAAACCTCATGTGTAGATAAGGGATTAATAGGACAAGACCTATCTCTAGTCATAGTCAAGGTGAATTCCCTGGCTTCGATTCTGCTTAACTGTGGGAGGAAGTATGATCTATGATAGAGATCGTCCTAGGGTTTGTCCAGACTAGTCATTGCTTCAATTATTTCTTCTTCGGAGGGCAAGACTAAGTCTAATGAATCAGTGTCAACGAGAGAGCCTTGAGCCCAAATAGGCTCAAGAATCGGATCTAACTCTTATGCAGGAGTTGGATCTGTGTCGGCCGAAGCTTGCTGGACTAAAGAGTACGCTACTTCAGCTGTGGACAAGGGCATAGATATGCCAGGGTGCCTTGTCCCTTCCATCGTGGATGATGGGGAAGGAAGTATCCATGGATCGTTGAATTAATTCATGCGAAACAACGAAACTTGGAAAATCTCAACCTTATGGTGGTCGGATATGAACTTGACATTTCCTTGAGGGGGCGAGTAATCGAAGGTACCCATCAAAGATGGGCACAATCCAACCCCTACGTTGACTACACCTGGTTGAGGATTATCAATCATCGGGACCGCGGATACCCCCAATGAAGGGTTAGGTCTGGAGAAAGACAATTGATCAATGGTCACAATCTGGTCCTCGTGTGGAAACAACAAGACCCGAAAAATTGTAGCAACCACTGCTTGCATGGCGTAATTCCAACCCCTTCCTAACAAGAGATTGTAGTCAAGGGATGCGTCGACTACTTCTATCTCGACACACACAGTCTTCCCTCCTAACTGCACAGGGAAAGAGGGAATGATACCATGTGGTCGGAACGAATGACCATCAAAAGCAGTGAGAAGAGTAGGTGACTGAGACAAAACGGGTTGGCCAATGGCCTTCCAACATGCCAACGACATAAGGCATGTCGAGGCGCCCTCATCAACCACCGTGCGGAAAATATTTCGAGTAAAAGTTTTCGTGGGGTGAGCCACTACTATCTGAAATGCCATGTGGTAAGGTAGATGAGGTTTTAAGTTAGTTGTATCCAACATGATTGTACCCAGATTACAAGTCTCGATAGATCCTAAAGCGGCTAACAAAGCTTTCCTCTGGGAATGGCAGCTTTGGAGAACCTCCAAAGCAGACATCGCACAGGGGGTTTGAGACAAATCCTCCACCACAGAATAGTTTTGGGCGGCCCTTGCATTTGGGTTGTGAGAAGCTTTATTGAACGTGCCTTTTGGGATGCGTGTCATTGTTTCACCCAAAGTCTTATCGATCTGGAAGGGAAGAGATGGGAGTTCGTCTTCTTTTCCCTTCTCAGAAGTGTTTGGTTTACTGTAATCATGCACTCTAGTCGATATAAAAGCATCACCCTTCATCATATACACATTCACAAATGCAGGATTGTTCGAAGATGGAGAGGGTCCTTGACTACCCCCTTCCGCGCTTGTAGAGGCTTGGGTTAGGTTTTTCCCATGTTGAAATGGATTGGTTAACATGATAGGCTATTGCTGTGTCACAAACTTTTGGGCCTCTGCATGCTGAGAACATTGGTGGGTCGTGTGGTCTTCCGTGCACAGGTTGCATGGATACCTCGCCTTCCATTTCTCAGTGTTGTCCCCACCAGCATTATTAGTGGGTTTCTTATCCCCCTTACCCTTCTTTCATTGTTTTTTCTTTCCTTCAGGTTGCTGGGTGGCCTTTGGATTTGTCAATTGCACTGTGTGTACATCCAATGTTTGGGTAGGGGGGGCAGCCAAAACAATAGTTTGGTTGGCTGCTATGTGTTGTATAGACAATTGCTGCAATTGCTTCGTTAGTTGTTCAACAGGATTTGTTTGTGCTGAACCAACAATACCATCGGCATGTGGTCCAACTCTCTGTCTGGTTTTATCAAGTATTGAGCGTGGCGCATCTGACAAGATCTCGTATAATAAACTAGACTGAGAGTAGATTAGCTCAGGCTGTTGAGCTCTCATGATGACATCTTCTTCGAAAAACACTCCCGACGTCACGATGTCTTTGGATAAATGTGGGACCAAAGACTTAAGGAACCACTCAAGCAGGAATGCTGGTGGGACTGACACCTTAATTAAACTCTTCCAGTGTCTCCATTCTCGGATGTGATCAGAGATATGGTCTGCTTTTGTCTGTGTGAAATTGGCCAACAATTCTATGCCAATGTCATATTTCATAGGTAATTGGAAATGGTTTAGGAAAGCTATTGCCAATTCACTAAAGGAAGAGTATTTTGAGTGGTCGAGCTCAATGTACCATTTCGCGACACTCCCAATGAGAGTGTGTTGAAACAATCGCAACTGTACAGAGTCGTCTTTCAACGAGTTAGACGAGCACCAAAGATGGAAGGTGGTCACATGATCTCCTAGATCTTCGTTAGGCTTGGCTTCGAACTTTGGTATGTCTGAAGGCAACTTCGTCGGTATAGGGGGCCAACGCGGATTGTGACAGATAGAGTCATTCAACAACCTTGTCAAGTCTGACAAATGCAAGGTTGACAGGAAAGGTAGTTTGGGTTGTTGGTGATAACCATGGAAAAAGGTACATGGAGTTTGACTGGCACCAGGTTGCCAAGAAAAGTTCGGCTGCTGGCTTGGGTTTTGGTAAAAACCATGGCCATGACCAACATACAAATTTTGCGTGTGAGGAGACATCATCAGCTGATTCCCAAAATAGGACGTGGATGGTTGGGCATGCATTACATTCGGAGGAATTTGGGAAGGGTTGCCCCATGTCGATCCCATGGGCATATGCATAGTACCTTGTCCGGGGTTCCATTGATTGTGAAAATTTTTTCCCCAGATCGACATTCCTGATGAGGGAACTGATCCCTGCCAAGAATTCCAAGGTCCTGATGTGGAATAAGTTCCTGGGTTTGCCCCTCACGCAGGAATAGTACCCTACATAGGAATAGGTTGTTTATAACCGAGGTTTCCCCCAGTCGGGAAAGCAGCTGATAGGAAAGTGTTGTTACCAAACGCACTGAACAAAGAAAAAGGTGTCGAACCTACCAGCATATTATGAGCGGGTGGTCCTTGACTCCCCGCTCCAAATAAACTATGGTGTGTGGGTGTCCAGGCGGATTGCTGGTGGGTGCCACCGAGCAAAGGGGATGAAGGAGGTATATGACTTTCCCCATAAGGAAAACCGTTAAAAGGAGTTGGAGTGCCCCCCATGTATCCTTGCAAAGGAGCGTTAGAGCTCCCTGCCCCCGGATCTAAATTCTGTGAAGTGGACTAGGAAATTAGAGGACTTGTACCTGAGCTAGGGATTCTGTATGAGAACGGAGGGCCTATCGCATTCGATGTAAAAGGGGCTGTGTCCGCCGCCATAGATGGGATTGGACCACTATTCGAGGTAGAGGCGGTCGAGACCATGGTGGCTTGGATCGATGACGGTGGGTTAGGAGGTTGAAAATCCCCTGTGGTGACAACCGTAGTGAGAATTGAAGAATTCCCAGAAGAAGTGACAATATTTGTTTCCATTGCTGTGTACGACACTGTCTAACACTTGTAAGGGTGAATTAGTATGATGATGGGTGCCGAAAGATTAATGGTTAGTGTTTTGGATGGACCAAGAGGTTTCGCTCCAAATTCTAAAATGGTCGTTTCCTTCGGATGTTGGTCAGGTACAATTTCTTGTGACCCGGTCGCTTCAAAAGATCCTTGTTGGTCTAGCTTTCGCCTTAGTGGTGGCGGAGGTGGATCCAATGTAACCGGTGATAGGCCCAGAAGCCTTTGTGACCAACGGAGCTCATGATCCTCCACTATGTGAGAAGATCAAAGACACACTAGGGCTTTCTATTCATTCAAAAAATAACACACACTAAAAAGGTCCCTCCAAGATAAAACAAGCAAACACTAAACCAGTTGGAAGAACAGTTACAACAACCAACACTAGAGCAACTTACCAGTGCAAGTGCAACTCGAACAAGGAAGCACCCTCTCGATATACTCTGCAAAGCATGGCCCGATGTCTATCTTAGGTACCGCGGTATATCCCCGTAGTCACCTGTGTATTTCTCTAAAAAGATAGGCAATTAGGTTGCCAGCGCGCGAACAATCACCAGGTGGGTACAGTCGAAAGTCGGGTAGACCATAATGAGCAGGGTATCGAGCCCAAAACCTGTCAAGGGTATCAAAGGCAAGTGGTCCAGAAGACAACTGAGGAACTCGAACGGATTCGATACCCACAAAGCTCCGTGGCAAATGTAATTGACGGAATCCCAAGACAAGCCCTCTATATGTGTTCTCCACTACGATTGGTCTAGCTTTGGATGGGTTATCTCTGCTACCTTTTCACACGCGACTTCGTGTTTATCCCCTGTGTTAGAGGGGGGTCCCGAATAACTTTCACGATATTGGACTTTGACACTCCCTTACTCAGACTCCAATGTTTGATTTAATGGCCTTGAAGAGTTTCCTCTCCAACCTAATTCAAGGCCCTAACCCTAAACTAGTTGGTTGACCCTACACACATAAAATGTCTAATGAAATTTAGATTTAACGTTAATTTTTATGGCTTGTCTTAAGTCAAAGGTTATGAAAGTGAAACTAGTGATGTTTGAAAGATGAAAGCAAAATAAACAGAAAGTTGGAAACAAAATAACTTCTCTTGACTCAAATCATAAACAACTTTTCAAACTAAAAATTTTCTAAGATCTTTGAACAACAAACTCAAAGTATGATTTCACTCGACTACGAGCTACTTGTGATCTAAGTAAACCGTTAAGAACTTATGAAAGCAAAGACTTTTCCTTGGTTACTAATGCAAAACAACACTATTTAACAAAACAAAGAAATAACAATTTTTTTTTATTTGAATGCTCACAAAGAAAAAAAGGAAAAATATCAACAAGTAAAAACCAAGAAAACTTCTGGCCTAAGCGCAGATCGCAAAGAGTCACTTTAAAAATCACACATAAGAAAATTAGAACTGGACTCTCACACTTGTCTAAAAACCCTATAAAAAGAAAATTTTGAGGAAAACTTCTTAATGAAAAATAAAACTATTGCTGTTGTTACACATCAGAATTACTCAACTGGATAAGTGTCGCATATTCCTCTCAATTGTCGTAAGTGTCGCAACTTCCTTACAACTTTCACAAGTGTCGCAAGTTGGTTACAAGTGTC
>JASDQU010752733.1:39658-51946 GCA_032191745.1 Picea mariana | reverse complement strand
TATAAATCAATGTATCATCAAAAAATACTAACGCAAAGTTGCATAGGAAAAGTAAAAAAAACTTGCTTGTGAAGCTCTAAAAGTGGATGGGCCATTACAAAGACCAAAAGGCATCAGTAAAACCTCATAATGTCTTTCATGTGTGTGGAAGTCATCATAGTAATGCCAACCTCCTTCATCTCAATTTGGTGATACCTAGAGAAAATGTTTAGTTTAATGAAGAACTAGGCACCATGAAGCTCATCGAAAAGGTCATTGATGACTAGGATGGGAAATCTATCTTCAATTGCCAATTTTTTAAGAGCACAAAAGTTGGGGCACATGTGCCACTTGCCTTCTTTTTTCAATACCATGACAACCAATGAGGAGTAAAGGCTAGTACTAATATGTATCATGCTAAATTCTAATAGTTCTTGAATGGTCTTTTCAATTCCATTGTTTTGTGCAAAAGGATGTCAATGTGGATGCACATTGAGTGATTAACTACATGGGATCAATGGGATACTATGATCATGCTCACCATGCAAAGAGGTCAATCCATGGGGTGTTTCAAATACCCACCAATGTTTATTGAAAACCAATTGCAAATCACAATGCATTTCCAGGGGGAGCTACCCATAACTTGGATGACATTGAATTGGGTAATGATGTTGGAGTGGCCTTTCTTTGAGAGATTTTCCATATGGTGATAGTTGATAATATTGGGAGAGTCAAACTAGAAACCTTATAGGGTGTGTTTATGGCCCTCCTTATTGAAGCTAATGTACAACTCTTTGAAATCCACCATAACCAGATCGATGAAAGACCATGTCTGGGTCCTGAAGATCAGTGGTGCAATAGACCCAATCCTTGGACCTATGGGTTATGGACCCATAATCTGGACAACAACATGTCCATGCAAAAATAAGTCTCAATTCACCTTTCTTGAATGTACTTTGATTGTCTCCTTTGAGATCTTAGGAAAATTAATGTTGCACTGGCTTCTATATCTACCCACTCATACGTAGGAAACTCTTTCCCTACTCTGATACCACTTGATGAAATACCATGTCTTGGTCTTGAAGATTAGTGGTGCAATAGACCCAATCCTCGAACCTGTGGGTTATGGACCCATAATATGGACAAAAACATGTCCATGCAACAATAAATGTCAGTTCACCTTCCTCGAATGTACCTTGGTTGTCTCCTTTGAGCCCTTAGGAAAATTAACATTGCACTAGTTTCTCGTCACAAGATCATGGGTTGGATCATTCGACATCACACGATATCATTTTGATTTCGGATCACCAACATAATTTCCAATCCTCATAAAATCTTGATGGAAATGCATGAGCAACATCCATGCCTCGATTATTATGGGCAGAGTTTAATGTAGAAACAGGACCAACAAATACATATCTAACATGATATCTTAAATGCTCTGGGGCATGGAAGTATCTACAAGAATCATGCTCATGCTTCCCACATAAGTGATCATTACAAAAAATTACATAGTTTCCTTCACCAACAGTTGGAGCATGATGAGCATAGTGACATTCATGTGCTTCCCTTGTGCAATGACCACGTACCAAATCCCTGTATATCTCCACACATTGTTTACGAGTGGATCATTGTCAATAATTTTCAGTGTTGATCACCTTCATCATTTGAATATGATGCTTTCACAGTGTTCCAAAACTGCATTTCCAATCGATGGCCTCTTCTTTCAAGTGACCTCCGCAAACCCTATTTACAGGTCATCTCACCATTCTCATAATAATTTTTTTTCTAGAATGATTCAGACCGTGAAATTGATAGGCCATTGAGGAAACATATCCAAGTATCTATGGTAAATATTTTAGCATGTGGTTCGTTGTATTTTTGGATTTACATTCCCTGGAAAATAGGGTTTGTGGCTAGTCCTGAAACTAGTTTTAAACATGTGTTCCATGTAAAAACGTCATAACTTTTTCATAACAGATCCAAATTTAGTAAGACCAAATGTGTTGGTTATAGTACAGTCTTTAGTATTATATGTAACATTTTCAGATCCATTCAACAAATATTCCATGCAGGGAATGCTCTACAAGGTTGCTCTCTAGAATAAGCCACAATTCAACAAGGTATGCCATTTTTTCTATAACTCCTTTACTGAGAGGTTCCAAGTAGTGACACCTGGAGGAATTGCATAAAACAAATTGAATAACATTGTGTACTATTTTCAGATCTTTATTCATTACAGGTACATAGTTATGACTATTTCAAGTTAGGGTTGTTGACTAATCCCAAACTAGTCATGTGAGACTAAAGAAAAGGTTGATGAAAATGCTAGTCTCTTGTTGTGAAAGTTAAGGAAGGTTTGCAGGTATGTGATCATATACACTAGGTCTATTACAGAGTTACAAATCATATTTGGATGATGAAATTAATGAGGGATTTTGGTTAAGGTACATGTTGGGTACATGGTTGAGACAAGTAGTTGATGAGTTGTCACATACATGAGGTGTATAGTTGATGTTTTTGGTACATTTTGATGAGTCATAGTTGATGAGTAGTTGACACATGATTGGTATATACTTGGTACATGGTTGGTTGCACTTGTTTATGGTACAGATTAATTACAGGTTGTTTGGTATAGGTTGGTGCACGGTTGATGCACTTGTTTATGGTAAAGGTTGATTACGGGTTGAGGTATAGGTTGATGCATGGTTCAACTTTATTGGTACATGTTTACAATGGTATATATCGTAGTGATAGTGTGATCATGGTTCCATCATTCTACTTCTACTTCAAGGTGGTTGGGTGGGGAAAGGACAGGTGGTTGTATCCACCTTCCGGTTGTAGCCGGAGAACATAGGGGGTTGTAGCCTCCTTCTGGTTGTAGCCAGAGAATAGGGGAGTTGGAGCTTCCCTCAGGTTGTAGCCTGAGAAACAAGGGGGTTGAGGCCTCCTTTTAGTTGCAGTTGGAAAACAAAGGAAGTTGGTGCCTCTAATGAATGTAATTCTTCAAGACATATAAGAAAAAGCATTATGTGGTTTTATCCTTCTTTGGGTTTCCACGTAAACACTAGTGTACTATGTATGTGTATGATTGTTCATTTGTTCATTGTTTATTTACTCTGCAGTTATTAGATGATAATGCTACATTGATATAACACTTGGAATATATGGTTAAAAAGGATTAAATTTCTCTATTATTGATTCACCCCCCCCTCTCAGTAATCCAACAATGCATTGGTATGCAATGGTATTGGTATTGGTATGAAATGGTATACATTGGTATTGGTATGCAATTGTATGTAATGGTATGCAATGGTATTTATTATGCATTGGTATGAAATGGTACTGGCAATGGTATGTGTTATGGCACAAGTTGTAGGTTGGGCAAAGCCTGACCCAACCAAGGAAACAAGTTCTATAAATGTGGGAATCCTACACCCAATTTCACCTCAATGTAGTTCCTGCACTTCAAGGGTGACTAGTCACTCTAGGGAGGCGATCCTGGTGACCCTAGGGGGATTGATACGGATATGGAAGGAAGTGTAAAAGTAGCCACTATAGGTCAAGTCTAAATGGAAGGAAGGGTAGGGAAAGATTCCTTGTAAGTCAAGTAAAGGTTTCCCCACAAGTATAGTGTTTCGTTGGATGATTGTACCTACCCGAGACACAAGAAAAAATAGCTTGCAACAATATATGTTAGTTGGATCAACAAGTTAAGATTTTTGTACCTAATTTTCAGCAGTAAAAAACATTATATATTAGTAAATAAATGACACTAGAAGCTTCCCAATAAGTGT
Organism: Picea mariana; assembly: GCA_032191745.1. NCBI lineage: Eukaryota > Viridiplantae > Streptophyta > Pinopsida > Pinales > Pinaceae > Picea > Picea mariana. The sequence continues at coordinate 48,170 of JASDQU010752733.1, read as the reverse complement.
TAGATATCAAGTAGAAAATGCAAGAGAAAGACTAACTAAACTTAAGATGAAAAGTTGAAATTCTAGCACAAAATACAAGGTTGTTATAAACAGTTGTCTGTAGAAAATTATGGCGCAGACCCCCTTCCCTCTAAAGGGTTTCTCGACCTCCCAGTCTAGGATCGTTCAAGTCATCAAACTGGTTGGTTCGTCGGGCTCCTCATGGGAACCAATTTGACTTGACACAAGCCCTTCACCTTCTCGACGCAACTTATGTGGCACCCGCAGACCCTCTCCTTAGTGCTCTTCAAATATTAATGCCAACGCCACTAGCTCTCTATGCTAGGATTCCTCCTTGATATGACCACAGACTGCGACTGTGGGCTAGCTCCCTTCGTGATCCTGTGCTTAGGAACTTTTGCGAACCGCTTACTCCATTTTTCCCTATTCTCAAATCGTAGAATTCTTCGGGACCAAATCTATGGCCCACGTTCCTCTCGCGATCAATGGTTGTGATCAAATCGCGAGTTCAAACTTTGCAAGTCCTCTCTTCTCCCAACTCTACTTCTCCCGATTGTGAATTAGTGAAATGTCGATCTAGCTCCATGTGTCTTATCTCAATGGATGGCTAGGATTTCTTTGACTCCCAGCTCTTCGGGTATTCTCTCCTTAATGTTTCTATGAAGGGTTCTTCCTCAGAAATACGTCGATCTCTGCCACTTTTCCTACTGGATCCAATGGTCCAGAATCACTTCGCTATTCATGCTTCATGAAGATCTTTGTTTGCTTCTGGAAAACCTCCTAAAGTTCATGTTCCCAAACCTCTCAATATTCTACCACCTGTCTCCTCCAACATGGACGATCTTACGGCCTTCTGGACTTCGAAAATCCTCGACCCTTTTTTCACACTTAGTGAAAACTTCTCTTTCGAGACTTAGGTTGTTCTTAGACTTCTTCTGCACTCCTTGCAGAGTTCTATGCAAACTCTTCTGCGACTTTGCTCAGCTTGAAAACCTTCAAAGTTCACCATTCCTCTATGAACTTCCTCGTGCCCTCCTGGAAAATTCTTTCTCTTCCTCCTGAGCTTGTAAGATGGACTTATAGTCTCCTTGGTGCACTCCTTGCACTTGGAAAATCTTTTTGATGACTTCTCCCTTAGCCTATGTGAGCATCTTAAGGCATCTCCTTTCCTTTTTTGATGCACTCTTGAAAAGCCTTCCTTCCTCAGAGTATTCAACAACCCTGGGATTCTCTTAAGGACTCCAACAGTTCCAACCGTGTTATCCTTGTGCATGCTCAAACTAGCTCGATGCCCCCCTAGTAGAGTGTTTCAGAGTGTTCAGTAAATCTAAACTATGCTTCCTCCTACATAGTCTTTCCTTCCAAGGTACTTAACCACCTTGAAATTTCCTCCTGAGTTTGTGAATTACCCTTGTATGCCCTCCTGACAACTTCTCTTCTAACTCCATTGAGTTCAAACACGCACTCCTTGCGTTGGCTCACAGAGTTTCCACCCTCTTTCACACACTCCTTGCACTTATCCTGGAGAACGAAACTTAATTCAACGCACTCATAGATAGAAAATTGTATCTCTATCCCTGCAGATGATTTCTAACATTCATCTACAATTCATATGCATGTAAATGACATTCATAACACAACGTCCATTACACAAAAATTGATAATAGGAAAAACTTCCATTTTCTATTAATGGTGGAATGTCATATTACAATAGTGGAGTCCGAGCTACAACTAAGTCTCGACTCTCTGTGTTTCTCTCCCTATCTCCTATGCATCTTCCTACAACCAAACCTACAACTTGGCTTACAATTATTTTTTCATCAAACTTAGCAGCCTCTACCAGGAAAACAATACAAAGATTTATACAAGAGGGGCTCGATGAGCTTCCCTCACAAGCTAAAGTAGTGGTGTCAAATCACCATTCAAAATGCCTGTCTAATGGGAAAATTACAATGATGGAAATCTTCTCCAAATTGGATGCAAATACCTCCTACCGTCAACCACTTAATGGCGACCTTATCTCCAGCTTGTGTGAAGGCACAACTTGGCTCTTCCAACTTGTCATCATTAATTCCTGGATCATGCTTTTGATTCTCGAGGAAAAATGAGAGGGTGACGCCTTTTCCTTCCTTGAATGGGCACCACGCGTGATAATTGATTGGTGCGTGCTACGGTGGAGCGATGCTCCTACATCATACTCCATGGCTACGGAAATTATGGGCTCCTTCTCATAATATTTCCAATGTGGTTGAAATCCTCCTAGATCCCAAACATTTTCCTAGAGTTGTCTCTCTAATCCTCTGCTTCGTTGCTTCTGTTCCTGCATCATCCTCGTTGCTCGTGCAGGTTTCCTTTCATCCAGCTTCTCCTTGCTGATCGCTTCCTCTGTTGATACCTACATCAACTTCCTTATCTCTTCAATCACTTTGTCCAACTGCTCCATTGGATGGCTCTTTTGTTGCACACTAGCTTGTTGCACTTCTTCCCTGTTAATGGGTAAATCCCACTGATCTCCCAAGTTATATTCTTCCTCATCATTGGGATTCTGCTCAGCTATTTCTTCTTATAGATTGACTCATGTTAGTTCTTTGAATGGTTCCATTCCAACTTCCTCTAGCTGCAACTCATGTTGGTGTGTCTCATCTGGCATGGCTATCTGATGGCAGCCACCTTCTAGTTCCAGACGGTCTAACCAATCCTCCAATGCCTTCAATTCCATTTCCCACTGAGTAAGTGACTCAATTGGGTGCTCCTCGACAGGGACAGATCTCAGTATTTTCTCCTCCTTCTCCATGACAATCTCATCTTGTTGTCCTTCTATTGCACCCTCAATGTCTGTGCTAACCTCTCCTTGGTCTCTTGGTAGGAATATCTCGACTCCTCCAATGATCAGAACGCTCCTCTGATCCTCCTCCTTTGTGACATAAATTTTCAAATTCTGATCATCTTCATTCACACAATTTGCAGTTCCACATGAATATTCTTCTGAGAAAGGTCCTTCTTATGCTTCCTCCTCATCTATCAACACCCTCTGACGTGAACTCTCAGCTGAGCTCATCTCTCCTCCCTTGCTCACCTGGAAATTTGGGATGTCTCCTCTGCCCACCTGGTAGTTTACGAGATCCATTGATCCCTTCTCATTGCCCACTTGGAAACCTACGAGACCTCTTCCAAATCTCTTTTCCTCATCACTGAGATTTTCAACATACCTCAGCCACCTTCATAGCATATGTTTCTGCCCTCTGGACAACAATTTATGAATAGGCCATTTAGTTGTTCTCTTCATAGGCCATTCATACCTCCAACATACCTTTGCCTCCTGCTGCATCTTGAATGCTAGCTTCTCCATCTAGGCTCAGATTTCACTGAGCTCCTTGTCCATCTCCACCTTGCTCCTCTATGAATGGAATTCTCCTCGACCAAATCTATGACCTTCAGTGGCCATCGTGCTTCATCTATAGCCCACCTGGTTGTTTATCATCTACTGCACACCTTGCAACAACTTCAATAGAGTACTGCACTTTGTCTCCCTTGCTTACATAAATCAATTCTGCATAATTCTGATACCACTTCTGGCGCAGACCCCCTTCCCTCCAAAGGGTTTCTCAACCTCCCGGTCTAGGATCGTTCAAGTCATCGAACAAACTAGTTTGTCGGGCTCCTCATGGGAACCAATTTGACTTGACACAGGCCCTTCACCTTCTCGGCGCAGGTTATGTGGCACCCGTGGACCCTCTCCTTAGCACTCTTCAAATATTAACACCAACTCCACTAGCTCTCTATGCTAGGCTTCCTCCTTGATATGACCACAGACTGTAACCATGGGCCAACTCCCTTCGCGATCCCATTCTTCGAAACTTTCGCGAACTGCTTACTCCATTTTTCCCAATTCCCGAATCGACGAATTCTTCGTGACCAAATTTACGGTCCACGTTCCTCTCACGATCAACGACTATGATCAACTCATGAGTTTAGATTTCACGAGTCCTCTCTTCTCCCAACTCTACTTCTCCCGATTGTGAATCAGCAAAATGTCGATCCAGCTCCACATGTCCTATCTCAATGGACGACTAGGATTACTTCGACTTCCAACTCTTCGGGTATTATCTCCTTGATGTTTCTCCTAAGGGTTCTTCCTCCGAAATATGCAAATATCTTCCATGTGTCCTCCTAGATCCAACGGTCCAGAATCACTTCACTCTTCATGCTTCGCGAAGATATTTGTTTTCTTATGGAAAACTTCCTGAAGTTCCTATTCCCGAACCTTTCGATCTTCTGCCACCTATCTCCTCCAATGATGGAAGATATTATGGCCTTCGGGACTTCGACAATCCTCGACCCCTTTTGAACACTTAGCACAAATTTCTCTTTCGAGACTTAGGTTGTTCTCAGACTTCTTCTGCACTCCATGCAGAGTTCTACACAGACTCTTCTGCGACTTTTCTCGGTTTGAAAATCTTCAAAGTTCACCTTTCCTCTGTGAAATTCCTCATGCCCTCCTGGCAATTTCTCACTCTTCCTCCTGAAATTCTAAGATGGAATTATAGTCTCCTTGGTGCACTCCTTGCACTCGGAAAATATTTTCAACGGCTCCTCCCTTAGCCTATTTGAGCATCTTAAGGTATCTCCTTTCCTTTGTCGATGCACTCTTGCAAAGCCTTCCTTTCTAAAAGTATTCAGAAACCCTGGGATTCTCTTAAGGACTCCAACACTTCCAACCGTGTTTTCCTTGTGCACGCTCACACTAGCTCGATGCCCTCCTAGCAGAGTGTTTTAGAGTGTTCAGTAACTCTGAACTGTGCTTCCTTCTACACAATCTTTCCCTCCAAGGTAGTTAACCACCTTGAAATTTCCTCTCGAGTCCGTGAATTACTCTGGTAGGCCTTCCTAGAAACTTCTCTTCTAACTCAACTGAGTTCAGACACACACTCCTTATGTTGGCTCATAGAGTTTCCACCCTCTGTCGCACACTCCTTGCACTTAGCCTATAGAACCAGACTTAATTCAATGCACTCACAGATAGAAAACTATATCTCTATCCCTGCAGACGATTTCTAACATTCATCTACAATTCATATGCATGTAAATGACATTCATAACACAACATCCATTACACATAAATTAATAATAGAAAAAAATTCCATTTTCTATTAATGGTGGAATGTCATATTGCAATAGTGGAGTCCGAGCTACAACTGAGTCTCAACTCTCTGTGTTTCTCTCCCTATCTCCTATTCATATGCCTACAAACCAACCTACAACTTGGCTTACAATGATTTTTTCATCAAACTCAGTAGCCTCTACCAAGAAAACAATATAAATATTTATACAAGAGGGGCTCGATGAGCTTCCCTCACAAGCTATACTAGAGGTGTCAAATCACCATTCAAAACGCTTGTCTAATGGGAAAATTACAATGATGGAAATCTACTCCAAATCGGATGCAGATCCCTCCTACCGTCAACCACTTAATGGCGACCTTATCTCCAACTTATGCAAAGGCCCAACTTGGCTCTTCCATCTTGTCATCATTGATGCCTGGATCATGTTTTTTATTCTCAAGGCAAAATGAGAGGGCGACGCCTCTACCTTCCTTGAATGCGCATCACGTGTGCTAATTGACTGGTGCCTGCTGAGGTGGAGCGATGCTCCTGCATCAAATTATATCAGCCCTATGGATGTAACATTCAATGTATTACAATGAGAAAATTCCTTCAAACATTTCCAAAAAGTGTGCTAGGACTAGGAGAATATGTGTGCAAACTTTGAGCCAAAACTAATAGTTGATAAGAGAGTTGTTTAAGAAAGTATGTTAAGGTTTCTGCAGCCCTAATGGATGAAGATGCAAATTTGTAACAACATCAATAAGTATCCCTTGGATGAGGATGCCCTAATGGATGTGAGGTGCCCAAGGCACAAGGAAAACCATCCACTTTTGCAAGAAGTAAAAGACCAAAATTCACGTTTCCCAGTGCAATAATCTATATCTCCAATGCATTAAAAATATGACTAGTTCCTTTAATATTGGGTTAATTGTTGGATTAGTGAGAGTGGGGGTGAATCAGTAATAGAGCAATCTGATCCTTTTTAACCATATAATCCATGTGTTATATCAATGTATCATTATCATTCATTAACTGCAGAGTAAATAAGCAATGAACAAATGAACAATCATACACATACACATTACACCATTGTTTTACGTGGAAACCCAAAGTGGGAGAAAACCACAAAATGATTTTTCTTATATGTCTTGAAGAATTACATTCATTTGAAGCACCAACTTCCTTTGTTTTCCAGTTGCAACTAGAAGGAGGCTCCAACCCCCTAGTTTCTCAGGCTACAACATGAGGGAAGCTCCAACTCCCCAATTCTCTGGCTACAGCCAGAAGGAGGCTACAACCCCCTATGTTCTCCGGATACAACCAAAAGGTGGTTACAACCACATGTCCTTGACCCGTCCAATCGCCATGAAGTAGAAGTAGAATGATGGAACCACTATCACACTATCACTGTGAGATATACCACTGTGCAACTGTATCAATATGTACCACCGACCTGCATCCAACCTGTACAACTGCCTTGTAATCAATATGTACATGAAATGAACATGTATCAACAAAATACAATAGGTACATGACTTGTAGTGCTGCAACACACGACCTATCTGTTATGCATCCCATGTGCAACCAAACTATTATGCAACCTGCGTATGCCTTTTGAAAACTAGGGTTTTCTTTCTTCTGAGAACTTCTGACCTTGTGTAACTTCTTTCACATAGATCTGTAACCTGTCACTGCATCCAGACTGTAAATATACCCTGTGCATGCATCCTCATACATAACCTTTACCCAAAGCATATATATCTCTCTCTATTCATGTGCCATATAGGTGTGTTTAATCATAAACAAGTATAATAACCCTCACATGATCTAGTCATCAAACCCTTTCTGATATTTAGCCTCTCAATACATCAACCACTTCACAAATACAAGCTCTCAACCATGTACCACAAAAACCCTTAGCCATATGCCGAGAAATACAAGATGTGCCTCAACAAGGAGTATCAGTGATAAATATACCAACACTATATTTCTGTAGATCTGACTTGTGAAAAAGATCACATGTAGCCACTAGTCTCTCTAGGGAGAATCATCAAATCTCCATAACCATTTCATATGCATACATCAAAATCAAACTATTCATAGAAATAAGATATACCTTTTGAACCAATGGATAGATCTGATGTATCTGAGCACTGTAGACCTTTCTAGGAGGTTGATCTCAGAATCTAGAACCTCTGCATCTTCATCTTCTCGGGTTTCCATGGCTTTACCAACATGTACACACCCTATACACTGCCAACCCGCGTACTCCTCAGTATGTACACACCCTATACATTTCCATCCCACGTATGCCTCGAAAAATAGGGTTTTTTAGTATTCGCTGTAATTATGAGAATTTAACCATCAACCCTTCGTACTACCTCAGACTTTCACAACTTTAGATGTATCAATTAGTACTTGCAATAAGCCTCACACAACAAAAGATATTCAATGTGTTCAAGTGTGATTAAATGAGAGAGCCTTGCCTCTTATTTATACTTTCATGTAGCATCACACTTTCCTTATTTTAGGGAGTTCTCCATTAACTTAATTATTTAAATAATTTCTTTTTCCAACACTTTGACTTTTTGGGGCTTCTAGATGACTCATGAGGGTCCTCCAACTTCACATGGCTATAACTCTCTAACCGTGAGGAGTTATGTGACGTTCCACATACCACCAGAAATTTCATGAAAAGAACTGTCCATCTAGAATAGTTTCATTGACAAATGCACTGACCTTCATCTCATTATTCTATAATTAATCATGGGTTCTCTAACCATACTTCTAGGATAACTTCATCTGCAAAGCATCTTCTTGTGAGGGATTTCACCACTTTGGAGTTCATTCATTTGTACTTCTTATCAATCATGACAAGACAATAATGAGTCATATTTACATCAAACAAACTTTGGTCCATTAACCAAACCTTTGTGCTACCAGACTTTCTTCAAGGGTTTACATCAATGACAACCAACCTTAATCAACAATCTCCCCCTTTGGAATTGATGGCAACACTATGATGCAATACTAAAGTCATATCACTCATGCTCCCCCTCGAACCATGCCTCTTTCCTCTGCATCTCTGTGACCATTGCTCCCCCTAGAATCATGCCTCTGTCTTCTACATCTGATAAATCTCTCCCCCTATGTCATCAATGGAAAATGTATCTTTCCATCTGGGGCTACTCCCCCTAACTGAATTGTCCTCTTTATGGTGCTTCCTTGTGTACATCTAATACATATAAGATAAGAATTCAAAATCATTCATTTTGGAGTAGAAATAACTCCGAGTCTCTGACGAAGATGCTCAAAGGATTCCCATAGAAGTGGTTTTGTAAAGATGTCTGCCACTTGTTCTTTTGTGCCCACATACTCAACTCTGATGTTCTTTTCTGCAACCTATT
>JASDQU010752733.1:0-29100 GCA_032191745.1 Picea mariana | reverse complement strand
CTGTCCATTGCAGGAAGGTACCGCTGCCTATTGAGGAGGAGCCACTGCTGAAAAGGTGCCGCTGCCAGTTTTGTGTGCAGAGAAAGGGTGCCGCTCCTCCTGAAGAGTGCCGCTAACCTGTGGAGAGGGATCACTGGCTGCCTAGTAAATTTTCTGTGTATTTTGCTGCTACCTCATCCTGACTGTTGCTAGCTGTGGGTTAGGGTTTTCTTGTTGGGGTTTTGGGTTCCCTTGTGTCTTAACATTGGTGGCATGAAAGTGATATCAATCGGTGGCTATAGATCTTTAATAGATCAGAACCACAACTTTAACTGAGCATAAAACAAGAGACCTATCCTTATTGTGGTTGTGCACTATCTTCAGTGGTAAGGCTACTCCCAGGTATGCTTCTATCTCTGCTTCTAGATCAGATCTGAGTTATATTCCTTGCTTGCAAATTGAACCACAGTCATATAGAAAAGAAGTTTTGTTTCATTATGATCAGCAGTTACACTTGAAAAGGTTTTCAATACTATTTGCTTCAGATTTGAAATATCAATCTGCTGTTATACTTGGAAGAGTTTTTCTCTGTTTCCTTTTTAATTCTGTTATAAATCTATTGTTACAAAACTGCTGTTATATGTTTGAGATCTAAGTTGTGTTTACTGTTAGCATACTTGCATAGATCTTTGCTGTCTTATTTAAAGGATTGTGATATCTCTGTTAAGATAGGGTTTACATATCACTGTTAGAGATCTAGCCTTATTGCTTATCTTAAGGTCTATTCTACTGTATGTTGTTCTGTACTTCAGATCTAAAGGAGTTTTTACTTTAATTTTTAAAAGAGACTGCTGTTTTCTTTTTACCCTAAAATTCTAACAAAAATAAACCTAACTACCACTGTCTCAGCAACCACTCCCCCATGCTTAAGGTTTGGCATGTCCTCATGCTAAAGAAAGAAGGTACTGATGAAGCTAACCAATAAATCAGTTGTTTGCCACCTCTCTTGCAAATAGATCCATTAATGACTCCCATTATGTCTCCCTACTCAGGCTCTAAGTCCATGGATGTTCTTCATAGGTTTACTCTGTCGTGACTTTTGAGAGATGAAAAGCATGTCCATCTGTAATTACTTCGACACTCTAAACCCATTTGGATTCAGAGAGTAAACCCACTGTCATGTCTGATATCCAGCTTCAGATTTTTCCAAAATGAGCTGATGCTTCGACCTTTGAAGGCTCGGTTTGCAGGAACGATTGAAGACGTTGAGAATCCTACTGATTTTATGATTGAAAGTGCACCAATTCATCCTCAAAAGATATTTTTCAAATGATTAATCCAGATCATCAATTGTCAAGTTATAAGCGTGCATTGGGGAAGACTGGCTTGTATAACATATGTGGTAATTTGTAGCTGGCAAAGAGCTCATTTGCATGCGAATGATATTTCAAATTGTGTGGTCTTCTCGAAAGTTGTAATATTCAAGTCAGATCCATTTTCAGAAATCAAATATACATGCATGTACCTTCAGATTCTCCAAAGATTTAGCTGCTGTCACATTTGAAAACCCAACAAAGTCATTAAGTTCTCCAAAATGAGCATGCACATATACTTTTGTTGATGATGGTCTTGCAAGTTGTGGAGAAGGAACACCATAGAATGCAACAACACTATCGACTTCTGGAAACAACACATCGCTTGCAATAGATAAAGCACCACCCTCATAAATGTAGTGACCACAGTCTCAATAGTTGCACCTGCTCCATGGCCTCTTTTGAGGGATTGCAAATTATGGGTGTCTTCAGGATTGTAGAGTTAACAGTGGGCATATCCCATTCATTATTGCTTTCAGTAAATTTTGAAGGAGGATTAAGTGTCTCGAAGCATATTAGGCCTTCAAAGCAATCTTCCAACCCTCTGCAACATGAACTTTGTCACTGTTTGTAAATATAATTTTCGGTTGAGGCATGCTTAATAACAAGTTCTTCAGCGCGTGATCTGGTTTAAGATTCTCATATGGAAATCTCCTGTGAACAAAACTGTGGTAATCATCATAGTCAAATTCATAGCCCACTGCCCCGAGTCCAGCCATGGTTGTCCCATAAGTCTCATACGACTCTTTGTTCAAGTCTGGGACTCTCCTCTTTTCAACTCTGAGATTTTTATTCATATAATCTTCATGCTGGGAATTTTTGGTGAGGCCATGAGACTTCGATGGGTTCTGGTTCACTTGGAATGGACAATGACAAATCATGAAATGGCTCATACGTCACCGAATGGTAACCACATTTTGAACAACAAATTGTGCTGCACAGCTGACCTTGAAAGACATGATCCACCAATGTTGCATTATTCCTCTGGTTCGAGCTTTCATATATGTTTCCCTCAGCTGCTTCTCCATCTCCACAATTGGTGGGTTTTGAATTGCTTAAATTCTGTAATTCTTCAGTGTGCAATTTGTCAAGTAAACATCTGAGCAACTCTTGGCTATCCTGCTGTATGTTTCCCCTAAACTGAGGAACCTTTGGCAACAATATCATTAAAAAGAAAACATCGGGGTTGACTGCCGCATTTCCTTTATTAAACCATGGAAATTCATATTCAATGTTATCTCCTTGCTCCGATCACTCTAAACTTGTTTCAACATACAACTTCCTCAGAGCTGAAGTTATTGAGCCTTCGGAAAATTGTGTGGGTTTGATGAAATGATCACGAAGCCCATTCACTGAAAGCAAATTCTGCAAAACGGAGTTGAAGAAACAAGTATTACCAAGATTCCTAAGACCTTTGACTATGCACCTGTTGCTATCGTCCATTTCACGTATGTTTGCACCAATTCGTTGTTCTTCATTCGAACCAGCCATATAAGGAGACGCAAATAAAACCTTTAAAAACAGGAACAAATCTTCGATGTTCTTGGTGCATGCTGCAACAAGTTTGGAATTTAAGGGAATTATCAATCACTCTGAATGCAGCAAGGAGGGAGATAATGTATGTTGAAAGAATGGCGATTCTGAGAATAATCTTACAAGACAGAAAGAAAAAGCAAGCTAACGAGGTTGAGATGGAATGGTCGGGCCATCTGTTCACCAAGACTCTAATGTCCTCAAAGATCCAGTGACCAGGAAGATCCCAGTTGCCATCTCTGCACATGGGAGGACATGGTACGATCCTTATCAATGGATGTCCAACCCCCAAGACCCTACTCTCACTCGCTATTTTCAAGACAAAAATAGTTACATTGAAGCTTTCATGGCAGAAACCATAGAACTACAACAACAATTGCAGGTCGAGATGCAGTCCAGAATGCCTCTAGAGGTCTCGACTCGCCCAGATTGTTGGGGTACCTGGTTATATTACCAACACATTCTTGAAGGAAAGGAATATCCAGTTCTATGCAGGAGAGTGTAAAGACAACCTGGTTTAATCGCATCATTCCATTATTATCTTAGGAGCTGCTACAGGGAGGAAGTTTTGCTTGACTGGAATGAGATTGCAGAACAACTTGGTTATGTTCATGCGGGTATGTGTCGGGATTCAAGAATATCATCGGAGGTTTGTTTGATGCATTAAGCTAATATGAGAGCTGGTCTGCAAAGGATACAAGAAAGGGAGTCTGGTGTGCAATAGTTTGTGGAACATCATTATGGTTTCTTTTACATTCTAACCAATGCCCCTAATCAATTGGCTTGATGTAGTGTTGGGAATATAGCCTCCAATAAATGGCAGAGTGTGGTCCAAGTAGTTGGAGATATCACAATTGAGGATATGGATATGTTTGATAAGTACTTGGTGTTAGTTCTTCATAAGGGAGGAATTCCGGTAATTTGTTTGTTGCATGTGCCTCTACAAATTGACTTGAATGATGGAATGCAGCTTGAAGACCTTAATCCATGGTTCTTACCAATGTCAGCTAGCATGTGTATTGTTGTTCCTAGATCGAATCATGATTTCAAGTCTTCTATTTTCCATGCAGTGATCTCAAAGATATTCAACAACTAATCCATCAATGATATTCAGAAGATCAATATTTTCTTGGAGATCATCTCGTACTTCTTGTATCTCTCTATCAAGACCTTCTTCTCCAAATACAACATCCAATGATCGAGGTTCTAGAAATAGTGTATGGGATGTTGTGCAAATGTTCTTACCATATCTCAAGATGATATCCAAAATCACATAGGCACACAGAGAGGCATTTACTGAATACAATAACAGTTCCAACATTTGAGAAACAACAATCTTGGCAATTCTGTTTTCAATTCATGGTTGATAACAATATTACCAAAAATAAATAAATAAAATTGGATTTATAAAGTTGCAAGTGGGATCCCAAAATGTATGTATTGCTGCTACAAACCAATAGACTGTAACTGCACTATATGATGTTCCATAAGTATGTCAATTTCTCTAGGATTTTCATTATTATCTGCAAAATGGACAGGACACTTGATCCCATATATGCATACTAAACAATTTCCTTTGAGCCTGGAAGATTAACATGCCTGCTCTATTGCTGATCTTACCCCTATAGCCCTTCATACAAAACTTACAAGTTTTCACGGAAGAGGATCAGAAAAATACTTACCTCAAGTTACCCTTGGAGTTGATACTTACATATCAAAATTCCGAGTTATTTTTACAGAAACTTGAGCTTTGAAGACCATCCGGAAAATCTGAGTGTGCATGACCAGATTTGAAGAATGCATCTGGGCTACTGGGACATTGTTGATATATTGCTTGTATGCAATCCCAATACCAAAAAAAATCATGTTGTTGCCTTTGAGATGCTTGTTAGCGAGCAATTTGGTATAAGAACAAAGATCGGACATGGGAACAGTGACCTCCTTCTTTCCAACAAGCTTCCTTGTCAACTGTCTTATTCAAAAAACATAAAAGAATTGTTGCACTGTATTTTAAACTGAACCACTAACTATATGGAACTATTTATTCATTGTCCTACCCTACTTGAGAAAAGAGCAAGCCTTTTTTCAAGTATAGGAAAATTTCCAGTGAAGCCATGTGCGTAACAGGGTTAGAAATATATCCATACTCAGGTTTAAAAGATAAATTTTAATGCATACCGAAGTATGAAGAACCAACTTCTTTAATGATGAGATCAAACAATAATGAAAATTAACAGAGTAGTGTGACGTGACAACTAATTGGAACCATCTTTCAATAGGATCAAGATATTCTTGTTTCCTTTCTTTGTTTAGGTCACACAACATGTCCTCCTTTTCCATTCCATGTAGAGCATTTTCTTCAAGATGATTGGTCTCTAAGGTACATATAGGATCTGCTGAGAGGCATGCTAAGAAATCTTCAATATCAGGTTCTAATGGTTGCTCTCCATTGCATTCTATCCATGATTCTTGAGTCTCAACAAATTGACAATAGGCATCCGAAGGGACTTCTAAATCTTATTGTGGAGAGACAACTAAATTCTTGGCTACTATCAAGATATGCTCTTCCTGAGAGGTGGGTATCCCAGCTGCTACTAGAATGTGAGAAAGTTCTTGGAGTAACATTCTTCAAGCGCTTGATCATCCTTGAATTACTCTAGCTGGTTGATGATCCCTGTCTCGCAACACAAATTAGTACTGGGGGGTTCTTACAGTACCCCAAACTTGATCTATCATCAAAGATATGTATTTTAAAACTATTTGAAAAACAAAACACACCAAACTTGAACTCCTTGTGTTACTAGGACCCTGCTGTCACCAGGTTATCAGTTCACACAAGTTAGCTTATCATAAATAAAAACTAAAATTGCATAAATAAAAACACACTTTTGCATAAAATAAGGAGAAACACACTTCTTCATAAAAGGGAGAGGACAACCTAACTTTGGAGCAACCCCACTAAAGTGGATGCCCAAGTTTTTACCTCTCGTCTTACCATCTTCTCTCCACCCTTGTCCATAAAACCAATCCAAAATCATTAAATTCAAATCCTACCTATTACCGTTTATTACTTCCCGGCAATGGTGCCAAAATGTTGGTGTACAAATATGTTCAATATATATCTTACACTCATTTAAATGTCAATCCGGGATTCGTAATCAATAGAGTTGATGCACTATATGTGTTGATAACAGATAGCCTACCTAAGTCTATTGCATATAGGAAATAATCATAAAAACTTTGTTTATAAGATTTCTAAATACTTCAAACACCCTTGAACTTAGAAGAGAAAACTGATAATGAAATTTCTTCACACAAATAGCCAATCAAAAGATGTTCTCCCAGAGAAACAAGTCGGTTCATTTCAGGCGCTTGTATTGAAAAGATGAACGTTAAGAAGCTTGTCTCCTGTCACAATTAAAACAATCAATTCCAACCATTCTCGAAACAAAAGCCAACTTCAACCTCATATAACTCAATCAAATGAGCACAAGGGAAATTCAGTATAACTAAAAGACTTTATTACAGTACATGAATATGAAATATAAAGTCTCCTGGTCCCTTGCGATACTACAATCATAAACTTAAAATATCAGTCCCACACTTCAAATTATGAGATAGCTACCTTCAACATTTGAAATTAAAATGTCTATTCGATCTAACACTTTCTTATACACACCAATCCAAAATGATTAATTCGATGCTCAATCTTGAGAATGAAATAAAGACTAATCACACATACACACTACTGTAAACTATCCACACAAACACAATTACATTCACAGAATAATTACAAATGAGCTTACCTTGGTTGGATCGGTGGGCCCTTGCCGTGCCAACAAGGAAGCTCAAAGAAACTTACAGAACAATAAACTTTACAACACACATGGAATTGATGAATTTAACTTCATATTGATTCTTCAACAAGTATGTTTACAGAGATAATATGTTCAGAAATCCAATCTGCAACATAACAATTCCTCTCCATTTTGGCTTAGCCATCACTCAACTTATATGATTTTTACATTACAAATTTGGATCTAGACAATCCAATCCAAATCAAAACAATTTTCCATCAATGGAGGTCAAGTACAACCACTATCTAATCAAGGAAATGTTGTTCCCATGAATCTGGGCATGATCTTAGAAATTATAGAAAATTGGCAAATATTGAGGATGGATCGTTCCCCCTGAGCTGAAGGTCCACACGTGTGTTATATGGAAATTTTGGCCCATGAGTCTGAATGAAAACACGTCTCTGGACAAAACCCATGTCCCCAAATTTTGAGATCCATTATCATTGGCCTGAAAATCGAGGTGAAAATCAAGTACTGGAATGTTGGTACCAAAATCTTGTAGGTGGTTGTTTAGTACAGGAATACACACAGTCACACCATGAGTACTGGATTAGGTGCATGAATTGGTACTAGAATAGCGCATGACTTGGTACCGGAATAGGTTGCTCATGAATCAAACCGTTAGGATTATACAAGATAAAAACACTCTAATCGAAATAATTCAAGAAAGTTAAACAAATCATGCTTTAAATCATCAATTACCTCTTGTGAACATGAACAAGGTCATTGGGTATGTGTTTGGGAGGAGGTGGTCAAGTATAGGATTATAACATAGGCAAAAAAGGATCAAATACGAGGTAATATAGGGCATTATATATGTCAAAACCGAGACTCAACAATTCTTTAGGAGGGATTGTCATTTTGCAATCTTTGGCCATGTGTCCAAAGTTGTTACACTTGTGGCATTCCATTTCAGTTCTCAATGATTCAAACCTATTGTAACTTCTTCTCTGTGTTTAACTAGGCCTTCTTGGATAACCCTTTTGTGTATGACTTTCAAAGTTGTTTATGTTCTTGTTGTTAGCTCTGCAATTCACAACTTTATGTCCACAATTATTACATGCATAACATAAACCAAAAAAGGTAGTTTGATACCTGGGAGTTGAAAATGTTTCGAAAGGAGGTGCTCTTATGAATCTTTCTTCTTCTTGAGACCTATCTGTTTCTATTGGTCGTTGATTTTGAAATCTGAATCTTCTCGGTGGAGGAGTGTCCCTGTAATTTTCTCTGTAGACCTTCCTATCCCCTTTGATTGTTTCTGCATATCTTTTTGGATGAGTTTCTTGTTCTGTTGTTTTGGAGCTTGATCCCTTTTATGTCTGATTGTATCCAAGTCTGAACTTGTCATGATTAGGCCTTTGACTGTTGATAATGTAATTCAAAAATTTTGAACTGTTCCGCATATTTTTCTTTTGAATATCCTTTCTTAATGTGACAATCTCCGCTTCCAAATTTTCAATGATCCTGTCTCTTTCTTCTAGTTGTTCTTTGAGTGCTTCTTCAATTTGAACCTTCAAATTTGTGGTCATTTGTTCTAATTCATGAGCATCTCCTTTCTTGTCTAGTTCCGCTTGTAGATTTTTTTTTTTTCTCTTTTCTCTTATGATAACTTCTATGGCACTCATCAATTCCTCCCGGTAGTCAACTTCTGCCTCTTCAATTTCTTCTTTGGCTTCTTCATATTCTACTTCGGAGTCTTCTTTATTAGATTCTTCTACTTCCATGAATAAAACCCTTTCTGTCTCACTGTCACTGAATTCATCTTCATCTGATGATGAGATGTCTTCTTTGGTGCATAAGCTTTTCTTGAAAAAATTATTTGTGGTTCTTTTGCCTTTATATGTTTTTCTGATTTTTGAGTCATGTGGCACAGGGGAAGACCCAGGGTTCAATTCTAACAACACACCAACAAACCCTAACTACTGGCCCTTTCAAAAACACCTGTGAAGTAGATGAAGTCTCACCCGAAGTAGCAATAGGGGGGTTGCAGGACACAAGTGTCTACAACCAGGGGTAGTGAAAGATGATTCCAGAGTAACAATGCAAGATAACCTAGGAATTCTTTAACAATCTTATACTTAGCTTTGCGAAGTTAGTTTATATCTCTTATATTCAATAGTGAAAACAACAATGCAATAACAGTGTAAAAAACCCTAGACCAAAGTCTAGATGAAAAAACCCTAGGTACCAAAACCCACCTTTTAAGGACTTCGTTGACCTATTCTTCCTTCTTCTCTACGAGGTGATCCACAACACCCATTGGTGTCTTATTCCTCTTGCTGACTTGTCCATGATCCATCTTCCTTATTGCGTTGTCTTCCTTGATCTTCTCTTTCAACGACTTGCTTTCCTTTACTTTGCTCTGTCTTTTCTACTTCTTTAACTACTTCGACCCTTCCCTGGTTTATTTTCCTTCCGTGCACTTCATAATTTGTCTTTCTTCTTCCTTGATCTTTGCTTTCTTCCTTAGTATCTGACCAGGGCCAACATGCCCCCAACACTCACATGTGACTCATCCTGAGTCACTGCATGATCAACCCACCTGTATTACTTCAACTGCAGACTGCACAGAGCAGTTTGTGATTTCTGCTCTGTGCTTCTTATCATGTGCAAACTTTATTTTCTGTGTCTGGTACCCAATTTCAACTGCACCTGGTACCTAGACCCTTGTTCCTTTCTTTTACTTAGAGCTGCGAGGCAACTGGTTGTCATAATACAGCTTCAACCAGCTCCCATTTACTAAACCATCCTTCCATTCTCCATTAAGGGTCTTCAACTGTGCAACTCCTCCTTTTGTAACATAGGCGACCTCGAATGGTCTAAGCCAATGTGTCTTGAACTTCCCTGGATGCTTCATGAACTTGCTGTCGTATAAGAGTACCAAATCTCCTTGTTTAAATGCTTTCCTCTTCATATGTTGATCATGGTAATCCTTTTCTCATTCTTTTTGTACCTACTGATGAAATCCTGCAATGAACCTATCTTCCTCTAGTTCCATCAACTACGCGAGCCTGTTTTGTACAGCGCTGGTGTCATCCATTCTTGTAAATGCTGCAATTCTTAAGCTAAGAACCAAATATTCCATCGGTACCACTACTTCCAAAAATTTATGTAAAAAATCCTTAAATTCTTCGACCACCACCTTGGAAAAGATGCCTGGTGCATTCTTCAAACCAAAAGGCATCACAATGTACTGAAAAGAACCCCATTCTGTTGCAAATGTAGTATTATGTCTGTCTTCCTTAGCAATTATCATCTGGTGATAGCCTGAAAATCCATCTGTGAATGAATAAACTTCCTGTCCTCCTACATTATCTAGAACTTCATCAGTAAATGGTGTAGGAAATGGATCATGTAAACATGCATCATTCAATTTCCTTAGATCTAAATAGATTCTGATTTCTCCCAAATTTTTATCTTGGACCACCATATGGCTGATCCATTCAAATTCTTGAACTGGTTTTATGATTCCTGCTTCCAACATTCTATCTAATTCAATCTTAACTTTCAGCTTATATTTCAGATTCAGTCTTAAGGCCTCTGCTTGATAGGTCTTGCATCTTCTTTCAAAGGGATCTTCATTTCTCCCATGGGCACTTTAATGCCCTTCATGTCTGTGAACTTGGTTGGAAACAAGTTCTGGTATTGATGCAATAATTCTGTAATATTACTAATAGTAGCATCATCCCAATAGTCTCCAATATTTGCCAACTTAGGTACCTGTTATGTTCCAATATTAACTTTATTAATTTTAATGGGCTTCCCAACAAAAGGTAATTCAATCCCTGGCCCTTCTATGTCTCTTTGTCCTTCAGTTTCTGAAATGTTCACATTCCTAGGATCATCATCTTCATCAGCATCAATATTGTAACAACCCTGTAACCGCTGAAGAGGTGCAGTCCATTCATCTTCTTCTTGTTCATCAGGGAGGTTAGGTGGCTCCTCAAAGACCTTTTGTATTACAATTTGTAAAGCCTGATCTATTGTGGGGTACTAACTTTCAAGTAAGAATGTAGCTATAAAGTTATGGGTCATACCATACCAATCTGTAGTGGCTAAGTGCAGTTTTGCTTGAAGATACCAGTTGATAGGAGTAGTATCTAAGGTGTTAATGAACTTATGTACCCACTGTTCTTTAGGAATGCTACTCGAGGATTCCTCACAACTTCGCACATGATCCTTAGGACAACTCTATCTTGAGTATCAAGCTTAACAACCTTCAGCTTGGTCTGAAAAGTGCACTTTCAACAAGGTGCGACATTGTACCCACTCCACGATGTTCTTCTTGTGTGTTCCCCACCGTCTAGTGGGTGTTGCTTTCAAGGCTTTGTTAATCTCTATTGTACTAGTACAATTCCTTCAAACTCAATTAGAAATGTCTCCAAATTATTCAATCCATCAAATATAGGAATATTACTTACTTTTGTGCCAATCTAGCGAACTGCTTTGGTCAATCTAGCACACCTCCACGTAGAGACTTCATACATTTTGTTCTGCCAATTTTCCAATACTTCTTCTAAATCTGATGAACATGCACTTTCACTTCACCATCTTAGATTTCCATCTGCTATAGGATTAATATAATCCTGCTGTCATGCTGTCATTTTATAGATGTTCTCTAGCTCATAGGCACAGTCTTCTTCTCTTATAGGTTCCTTGTATCTACGACCTTCATTACGGTCAAGAGGTGCAATGACCCTAAGGCCATCACCTTCAAATGTCATTCTTCTCTTTTTTAGGTCAACAACAGTCAAGTTGTTGAAGGGCCAATCAATACCCAACAACATTGGATAAGTGCAACTATCATCAACAATCTCAATCACTTCAAAGTCTATGAATGTCCTTACCCCATCGATGTCCATAGGGACATGATCTAGTCTTCCAAAGGGGCTCACCCCCTGCTGATTAGCCATCCTGAGTCTAATAGGAGAGTAAATCAATTTAGGTTTTCCCATCAATGCCCAAGTCTACTTCGTCATAACATTTACTTATGATCCCAGGTTGAGGACTACATAGTCTATGTCATAATCTCCAATCTGAGCACTAAGGTGTAGTTCCTTGCTTATCCTCCTTTTTTTAAACACTTGATTCACAACTCTATTCAACAGAGGATCTACTCTTCCAATTTCATATTGTCTTATCAGGTGTTGAAGTTCCTATACAACTCTTTCATCTTTAATCAAATTAATACAAGTATACAAGATGTCCACCAGTTTGCTTACCTCTTTTCCTTGCCTAAGTGGGACAGACTGATCAAATTATAGAGGCATTTCACATTCCCTTACTTCCGGTTGTGACTTAGACGAAGAAGCCTGTTTGCCTACAAACTCTCTCCTTGCTTCTTCAAAATTATGTTTTTCTTTCCTTGGATCAAACAATTGTGTCTTCTCTGCAACTCTTATGATCCTTGATCCATCTGTAGTGTTTCCTAGAGTCACCCTATCTTCTCCAGTAACAACGCCTCCTCCCGTAATAAAAACAACTCTGGGATCCTCGCCGCAAGGTTCCACTGATATTAGTTGGACTTGCTGGTTTCCACCTCGTCTTTCCTGAAGTTTAGCTAACAATACCAGACAATCTTCAATGACATGGTCAAATGAATTACATTAGCTGCAAGTAGTACAAGGGTTCTGACAATCCCTTTCCAAATGACTTGTATGAGCACATATATAGCAAATAATATGACCTCAACCTCGACCCATGCCTCCTCCTCGTCCTCTTCCTTTGACCCCACTGCAAGGATTGAAATTTCATCTTCCTGGGGAATTGAACTGCGCAACATTCCCTTCCTGTTGTAATTCTCCTTGAATTATATATTCATCCCTTGATATTTCATGCATGAGGTCATAATCCCTACAGTCCTTCTCATCATGCCCCACATATTTGCAGAATGTACAATAAAGATTGGTGGGTGTCTAGACATATTTTTTCATATAATAACATTCACTATGGCGATGTCTAGTCCTACATACCTCGCACCATGGTAAAGTAGCCTGCTTCAAAGGGTTAGGGGTTCTAGAGGCCAAGTATTCGTTAAATAAAGGACAATGCTCTTTGTCATGGACCTCTTCTTTACATCCGATACACCAGATGTCTTATCTTTGCTCCTTTCCTTTATCTTTCTTCATGTATTCAACCTGTAAGGATAAACTAGTTAATTGATTCAAAATCTGCGTCATACCTAGGCTGAATTCTCCTACAGGGGTTGCTTCTAGTTTCATGGAAATATCCAATGCTTTAGCCTACGAAGCGACCTTCTGTTGCATCATAGGAACTCTAATATGTGGCAAGAGGGCAGCGATGAACCATTCCTTATGTTGTTTGTCTAGAATCTAAAAACTTAAAAGGCATGTCAGGGTTTTAAACCTCTGATCAAATTCCCAAATAGGTTCAATCACCTTCTGTTTGATTTCCTTCAACTCTGTAATGCACTGTGACTCTGACTTAGGTTTCTTGAAATCTGCACTCAACACAATCTTACTTTCATTTACTGGTTTAGGCTGTACATATCCTGAAGCAAACTTCATGTACCAGCTCAGTGCACGATCCCTCAAGGTAGTACTGAAACGTGCTCTGTTAACTGTTTCATCGGTGACTTGCTTAATGCTCCATACAACTTCACATAAGAACTATTGTTGGTTAGGATCCTCAGATCCATCCCCTCTGAAAATGGGTAACCAGACTTCTTGTAACAATACTCTGAGTGCTCTGAGTACTCTGATTGGTTAATTCTGCTAAAACAATAGGAGGAGGAGTAATACTTACTTCGACAGTAGGCGTAGTCCCTGAAGTTTCTAGTTCTTCTCGGTGAAGTTCCTCAGTCTCTACTTCCTCTGCCTTTTATAACTCTGAGTACTCTTTGTCTGATCACCTTTCTTCTTCTCCAATGTATAAATCTTCATCTTGTGCCAATGGCCCGTAACTCTACTTAAACAGGTTCGTGAGAGGAACCTTTCTGAATGATCTCCCACTACGCATGTGTCCAGCCTCTTTGTCGTTGTCGTTGTCTGAATTCTTGAACATTAGCTTTAAAATCTAACTGATTACTGTATCTTCAAGATATTCTTCTCATGCAATAACATCTTAATCTTCAGCTTCAAAAAGTGTAGAAATTTTCATCTAGGTCCCTTGAAGAAATATCTCTCTGCTTAGCTATATGATTCCACTCTGTCAATAACAAATTCAATAATGTATCCTCCAATAGTGTTATCAATCCAGAGATCCATCGCTCTAGACACAACGTTATCAATTCTCTTGAATTTCTTAATCAACGTTGTTGTCCAAATGACAAGTGGTCTAGATCTAATATCAAAATGAGTGTCTGCTAATATAGCTAACCACTCGTAAAATTCCTTATGAACTCCTGTAAAGAAAATCTCGTGCATGTCAATAAAGATGTACCTTCCCAACCAGTCTTCTGTACTAATGCTATGGTTCTTGTTCTGAGCTACAATGAAGTCCCTTTCTTATTATTCTATCCAAATATGAATCTCTATCTTCGATGGAAACCACCTTGGCATTCCCTCAAGAAGATCTCAGTCCCAGCAACAGAACAATTTGTTGGCACAGGGGCAAACCCAAGGTTCAATTCTAACAGCACACCAAGAAACCCTAACTACTAGCCCTTTCGGCAACACCTGCGAAGTAGATGCAATCTCACCCAAAGTAGCAATAGGGAGGTTGTAGGACACAAGTTTCTATAACCAAGGGGAGTGCAAGATGGTTCCAGAGTAACAATGCAAGATAACCCAGGGATTGTTTAACATTCTTATACTTGTCTTCTCGAACTTAGTTTATATCTCTTATCTTCAATAGTGAAAACAACAATGCAATAACAGTGTAAAAGATAGAAAATAACACAACATCAACCACATAAAAAACACGATTTTACATGGTTCATCCTCTCTCTAGGGCTATGTCCACATAACTTTGTTTATTGATAAATTAGGTGAAAATACATTGTTCTATCTGCACACTCAACTGCAGATCCTTCTCTCTCTACTCTTTATCTCTCAACCCTGCGCACCCAACTGCAAAGTAGATCTTCGCACCCAGCTGAAGATCCAAAATTACAAGAATGCTCTTAATACATAACACTTTCACATATTTGTCTCTCAACCTCAACCACCACTCTACTCTTCTTAGACTTCTATTTATCCTTCTATGACTCTTAGAAACCCTAGACCAAAGTCTAGATGCAAAAACCCAAGGTACTTGTTGGGCCCTTCGTTTTTGGGATAAGGAATTGAGCAAGTTTTGACTGAGTACGAGATGCGCAAGCTTCATAAGAGGCTAGAGAATAGAGAAATAAATAGCAACAGGAATCAGTTGCAAAAGACAACACAATGCCAACTAAGCACAAGTGGTTACAACAGAACAAGAAAGCGTGCAAGTTGAGACAGAAGACGCAACCTAGATTATATATAGAGCTGAACATGAATGCAAAAGGGTTGGAGAGTTAGGAGAGGTTGGTTAGCTATTGGGTTAGCTACATTGTAATTAAGTTTAGTCCGATATTTCCATCTTTGTGAGGTTGGCGTCAGTCGAGTCAAGTAAGATTTGAGTCTATAATGTATTATATACCCTTTTTTAGAGTTAGAGCTCTACGACATGAGTCAAGAAGCCAAGAGTCTGTAATAAGAACACTATGGTATGGTTTTGAGATTGTAAATGAAGGAAGATTCTAAAGATAATATAAGGAAGGATATAAATTTTCGAATTATGCTATGTCATCTTGTGTTTTACTCATGCATTACAATACCTCTTTATGGTTTATGTTTTCTTCATGATGGTTCTGTGTTTAAAGGATTTTCTGCAACTTAAGTAGGTTTGATTCTTGCACACATGAGTTCAGATATGGTTGATAGCTAGATATCTTGTGCAAGGTTAGGATGAGTCATGAAGGTTCTGTGAATCCTCCTAAGCCTTTTCCTTACCCGCCCCTATCTAATTGTCTCAGCAGCACTTCTTCTCTTCAGAGGAGATGAAAATGCCAATGATCTAGACTACTCGGTACCTTTTTTTGGTAACCTGAGGAGGGCCCTAGTCTGATCAAACTTGCGCCAAAAAAATGGTTATGTTGTTGGGACCTGTGTTAAAAGGGAACCTGTAGGGAAGATGCTTCCGCAAATTCACATATCTAGTATTGACCAATGGTGGGAAAGAAACTGTGATGCCTTCATATGGAAAGAAGAAGATCTAAGGGGAAAATCAGTGGAAAATACTCGTGAAGCAATATTTTACTTAGAAAGATCGAGCGACTAGTACGAGGATTTCTGGGTTAAGTTCCCAGAAGAACTTTTCCACTGGATAAAGAGGCTCCAAGAAGTTCCAGAGTTCCAAGAAATGAGTCAAGAGGATATCTACTTGGGACACGAAAAATATTGTAGCACATCATCGGCTGGATTGTTCAGTCACACCGACGATTGATTGTTGGGTCAATACCACATTAGAAGGATATATTATTGAGTTTGTAGCTGAGAACCACCAATCATTTTCACGCGTAGAGGCGATTTTCAAGAAAGATGAAAGGGGAAGACTACAAAGAGAGATCCCCCTGTGGATTAAAGTTTTCTTGATGGAAGAGGGGATGCTAACTATGTCCCCAACTGAGATGGCAGCGTAAACACCCTCTCTTGGGGTAGGGTGAGGCTGGGGTAGCTTCATGGCCTAAGATATGGGAAGGGTTCTTTGACAAATGTGGGGGGACAACAAAAAATGGACTCAAGAGCTGAACAAGCCTTGAAGAGAGACACCATAGTTGAGAAGTGGTGGCGTGACAAGATAAAGAAAGCAACAAGACAGTTTGAGAAGTTACAAAAAGAAATCGGACCAGGAGAAGTAGAGGAAAGACAGATGGAAGAGTTACGAAAGATGAGAAGACAGGAAAGACTAGCCAATCAAATATTAAGTGAGAGAGAAGCGCAGAGAGAAAGAAGTCCCCAGGATGTTGGGCAAGAAGGAGAAAGTGTAGACGTAAGAGAGGAGGAAGTTGACATGAATATTGAAGGAAAAAGGGAAGATTCGGCCCCAACAACATGAGAGATCGGGAACTCGGCTGAAGAGACTGCTCCAGTAGAAGAAAACGAGACCCCCTAGATAAGAGAAAACCACCCTGAATGTAATGTCCCCAAGGCCGAGCCCTGTTGTAAATCATGTCTATGAAGTATAAAGCTTGCATTATGAATTGTAATTATGTTTTATAGGCTGGTGAGCTAAGTTTATATAAGCTGGTGGGCTTATGTGTCATTAGGCTGGAGAGCCTAAGTGTTAAGGCCGGGAGCCTGCTTTTGTATATGTAATCATGCAGAACATTAGTAAAAAATATAAACACCAGTGCGTGTAGACCGACCACGATGAATGAGTGATGGGGGACTACGATTTCACGGAGTAGGTAAGGGATTAGGGGCTGAAAGGTTGGAAATAGAGACTAAGTGTTGAGCCTAGGGGATAATCTTGGGGGCTTAAGTCCTTGGGAATAATAATTTATTATTATTCCAAAAGCTATGTGATAAACATGTTTCTAAGTCCTGGGAGAGGCAACGCATGCAACTCCAAGTGTGCAAAAGGGAACACATGTAGCCCCAGGAAGACAAGTGTCGTCCTGGGTGCATGTGGTTAAAAGTTGAAGCGTCAACTGAGTTGGGGGTTCATTCTCCATTCTGTCGTTCATTGTCTAAAATGTGTGACCTCTACGTCTGAGCTCGGCATATCACACACAACACTGAAAACTGAAATCATGAGACCTCTGTGATTGTCCGATGTATTCTTGTAAATTCCGTTTGGTTTATGCATTTGGCCTCCATCCTCGACCTCTGCATAATTTCTTGTCACACATATTGTAACCAGTAAACCGTGAGCTGATTTTTGTCTTCTGTAGAACCCGACACCTGTATAATCACCTGAGCATGTTGTGTTTTAGCGTCTGGTCATTGCCATTTGCGGGACTATGCCTATCTTCTATTGTGGTCGTCATCCTAGTGTCAACTAAGTGCTTGATGTTGTTGCGGTTTCCCTCACCCGATTGGAATTGAGTCGAAGGGTGTGCTGAAGAAGCGGGTTGCCAGGCCCATGGTAGAAGAAGTAGGTTGTCAGGCTTGTGAGCAACTCCCTCTAGGTGAGAGAGTGTTGGGAAGTGGTTTTCTCCCAGAGAGAGTCCAGCACCAGCTTCAGAGCTCTAAGAATTCATGATCCAGCCTGTTGCCGAGGCCCAAAGAGGGAGGTGAAGCACTGATGGACTGTGCTTGTGAAGGTGTATACTCCTAGGTGGAACAAGCATGTGGGGAATGTGATTCTGTTAGTAGTGGGCGTAAGAAGGCATCCTGGGAAGAATCCTTTCGGTTATTCTTTACACTTTTCCTTGTAGCCTCAGCCTAGACTAGGATTCCTTGCCTTGGGTGGAGCTTAGTCCCAGCTCGGGGGTGACCTACTGCTGAGAGTGATGAGTAGCGTGGTCTAAGGATAGGAGGTTCGTGGAAGGCCTACACATAGTCGGTGGAATTACCATGGTTTCAAAGATAAGTTTCATCTTATGCCTAAATATTATGTTTTGCATGCCTGTGATTCTTATATGTATCATGTATTCTATTGTGCATATGAATTATTGTTATTTCCATTAACTCTGAAATGCTAGCAGTAATTCTGTGTTTAACTGTAATTAAGCATTTTAAGTTCATTAGAATGCATAATATGTTACATAAGTGTTTTTTTGCACAGTAGCGTTTTCCTGGCCAGTGGGATGACGATTGGGGGATGCCACAGTATGGTATCAGAGCATAGTTTCAATGTTGAGCTTGGATGGGATGGATAAGTGGTCTTTGGACCGAGGTTTTGAGAAGAAATTGTGTCTGGAGGACTAATTCTAGGCCTCAGAATGTTTCTGAGTGTCAATGGACTACTTGACCATGTTACAAAGCTCAGGAGGTGTAGCGATATTATAAAACTGCAGCCGGTGTGGTATATGGCCATAGCGAGAGAGAGAACTCCACACCAGAAGTGTTGGATCAAGTAGATGAAGGTTCAGAAGGAGGGTACCAAGTCATTGGCCAGAAGTCCTTGAGAAGCAGAGTTGGACGGTCAGAATTCTCTGTGGAGAACTCACGAAATTGCAAGGGCCGTAAGATGGCTAGAAGTTGCAGGGTGGTTAGTGGATGGAGAAACTTGCCACCCTAGGTTCTAGAATAAACGTGGGTCGTTGATCATGGTTGGTTTGAACCATTGGATCATTTCATGAATTTAGGGATCTTGAACTTGGAGCGCAGGCCAAATTCTTGGTCACGCCAAGTCTCGAATCGCGAAAGAGATTAACAAGGGTAGAATTAGACAGTGGAGCGCTTCCAGGAAGAAGTATCGAAATCCCGTGAGCCGTCGAATCTAGCCACCTAGCGAGGAAGTTAGGGCTGAATATCTTTGATAGCTGTAAGCATAGGAGAGATCTGGGCCAGCGGATCAGGGGAGGCTCACAATNCAGGGGAGGCTCACAACCGTTGATCTCATATAGGAATCTCCATATCGAAATTCGGGGATTGAAGCAACAAGAGATTTGGAGTCATTGCATTGTGAATTCCCGGTTCACGAAACTCCAAAAAGATATATACCATTAGATCCAAATCATCGAGGATAGTTGGATCTCGTACAAGAACTCGTGTATCAGAATTCGGGGATTGAAGTAACAAGAGGTTGGAGTCGCTGCATCGTGAACTTCCAGTTACCGAAAACCCGAAACCCTGAAATCCTGAAATGATCTACACTGTAGATCGTAGGAGATGAACTTGATCGTTGGATCAAGTAGATGAATAGACCGTAATTTCAAAATTTCGGCAAACAAAAGTTCAAGATGTGTGGATGCACGAACTCCTGATGCCCGAAACTCCGAAATGAAAAAGTGAAAGTAGTGGGGCCCCCTGACATCAATGGGAGTGAGGTGGACCTTCTTAAGGACACCATGTGTCACTACCTTGGTGGGCGACAACTGTGCTGTGGGCCCGGAGGGTAAGGAAATCAAATTTTTGGAAGTCAGGAGTTGGAGAGGGAAGCAAGTGCGAGAACCTCCGGGACCAAAACCCCGAAGCCCTGAAATACCGAAACCTGAAGTTTCGTTTGGAGAGCCTTGTAGCACCTAGCAGTTTAGCATTTGATCATAGCCCATGGACGCATGGGTTGGGGACTAAGAAAATGGGGGCTATCGCCGAAAATTGCAGAGCCAAACAGAGCTCAGAAAATTTGTGGAATCAAAACGTTTTCTTATTCGCGTTGGTTTATGAATGTTGTAGTTTTATTAAGGGTTTAAGGCCTGATAAAATTTAGTTGACTGCACGTTGTGTGTGAAGATTTCAACGAGTGTCAGGACAGCCATGAATCGACGCTGAGTATAGAAATGGAAGAGGTGTTGATTGCCTCCAATTCAGAGAATGAAAGAGAAGGAAGGGATGTCAACTTGGGAGTCGAAGGATCGAACTCCAATGGGCACAGAAGAGAATTGGATAAGGAAGGGCATGTGATGAAAATCATTGAAAGATTGCAAAAAGATTCCCAAGCTTGCCGAGCTGATAGCCGAAAGCTCAAGAAAGTCAGGGATAGGCAGGGTCAATTCAACTTAAGGATGTTGAAGAGTCTGGAAAGAATAGAAAAGAAATTGAAAAAGGAGAGTGACACAAGAAAAACAGGGAGTTGCAGGACCCCTGAGAGAAAAGGAAGGTCGAGGAGTGGTAGTAGACATCGTCGTCGCTCCCCAAAGCATTCCAATAAGGAAGCACACAATAGTTCAAGTCCATCCCCTACCAAAAAACACCAAATATCTGGAGTGGATGAATTGAAAGGGGAGATGAACAAGATTAAGCGTCCTATGTTTGATGGAGAACATAAGAAGGAGGAAGATGCTGAAACATGGTTGCTTGGCATGAGGAAATATTTTCAACTGCAAAATTATTCCTCTCATGCAGAAGGAAGAATTGCGATGTATCAACTGAAGGGAAAGGCATCCATGTGGTGGGATCAACTTGTGCAAGTGCAACACATCAGGGAAAGGGACATCACATGGAAAGAATTCAAGAGGTATTTCGAGAGGAAATACCTGACTAAAAGATACTATGATAGAAAGATGAAGGAGTTCTTCAAGCTCAAGCTGGGAAGCATGAACAGTGATGAATACGAA
This sequence comes from Picea mariana, assembly GCA_032191745.1. Classification (NCBI taxonomy): domain Eukaryota; kingdom Viridiplantae; phylum Streptophyta; class Pinopsida; order Pinales; family Pinaceae; genus Picea; species Picea mariana. The sequence goes on along the minus strand of JASDQU010752733.1, from coordinate 8,206 downwards.
CAAAGGTTTTTGGAATTACTGAAGTATGTTCCATTCATCAAAGATGAGGCTATCAAGATTCAGAGGTATCTAAGTGGACTTCCACCTCCCATTGGTGACAAGATTCAGTATGATGATCCTAAGACTATGGAAGAAACAATAAGAAGAGTGAAATGCTTATATGAACAACAAAGAGAAAAGCCTACCTTTCGGAAGGCTTGGGTTGACCAGAAGAAGTTTAAGAAAGAACAGAGGCAGAAGGGAAACAAACCTCCATTTTTCAGAAATAGTCCTCAAGGACATCCATCGTTTAGAGAGCCGAGAATGGCTGAAGTGGGAGAACAAAGGCTGAGACAGACACCCATTCAGTGTTGGGGCTGTAAAGAGAACCACAAGTACAGAGATTGTCCCCATAAAAATGGCAAAGCAAGAGTTGTCCATAATGTTCAACAAGATGAAACAGTGGAGGACATGGGCAGTAGAATGCCAAGGATATATGCATCCTTGGACAACAATAAAGTTGAATTTCAGGAGCACATGATTGAAGTGGAAGGTATGATTAACAACCAACCATTTACTATTTTATTTGATTCAGGGGCTATCCATAGTTATATAGACCCTAGAGTGGTAGAAAGTTTACATTTATCAAGAAGCAAACATGAAAAGTCTTGGTTAGTGTAGTTGGCTACAGGAACCAAGAGGAAAGTCACTAAGTTGGTTAAGTCCTATCCGGTGGACATGAAGGGATTGAGCACGAAGGTTGAATTGAATATTCTGCCTTTAGGCTCTTATGACTGTTTAATTGGGATGGACTGGTTGGACCAGCACCATGCCCTCTTGGACTTTCATAATAGGGAATTTACATGCCTGGATGAGGAGGGGAATCAGGAAACATTCCAAGGAATTCCCAGAGCTGTGGTTGTTAGAGAAATCTCAACAATGCAGTTGAAAAAGTGCTACATAAAAGGTTGTCAATTGTTTGTAGCTCATGTGGAGGAAGCATCCAGAGATGAAGTCTCAAATATTGGAGACCATGTGGTACTAACAGAGTTTGAAGACATATTTTAGGAGGTACCCAGACTACCTTTGAAGAGAGATATCGATTTCTCTATAAATTTGATGCCTGGAGCAGCTCCAGTGTCGAAAACTCCTTATAGAATGAGTACGCCAGAGCTGAAAGAGTTGCAATTGCAGCTTGAAGAGTTTCTAAAGAAGGGGTACATTCACCCAAGCATGTCACCTTGGGGTGCCCCAGTCCTGTTCGTGAAGAAGAAGGACGGGATGTTGAGGTTGTGCATTGATTTCAGACAGTTGAACAAAGTAATTGTCAAGAACAAGTATCCTCTGCCGAGGATTGACGATCTTTTCAATCAGTTGAAAGGTGAAAAAATATTTTCGAAGATAGATCTAAGATCGGGATATCACCAAGTAAGAATAAAATATGAAGACATTAGTAAGACCGCCTTTAGAACAAGGTATGGTCATTACGAGTTCACAGTGGTGTCGTTTGGACTGTCAAATGCACCAGTAGTTTTTATGAGCTTGATGAATGGAGTATTCAGGGACTATCTAGAAAAGTTTGTCATAGTCTTTCTGGATGACATTTTGGTGTATTCTGAGTCAGAGGAAGAGCATGAACAACACCTGAGGATGGTGCTGCAAGTGTTGAGAGAACACCAACTGTATGCCAAGTTGAGAAAATCTCATTTTATCAAAGGCAGATCCATTACTTGGGGCACATTATTTCAGAAGAAGGGATCGCCGTGGATCCTGCGAAGGTTGAGGCCATCAGAGAATGGTTAGCGCCAAGGAATGTGGCAGAAGTTAGATCCTTTATGGGTCTAGTGGGCTATTACAAAAGGCTTATCACAGGGTTCTCAAAGATATCTCACCCTATCACTTCCTTGCAAAGGAAGGAGAAAAAGTTTCAGTGGACTAAAGAGTGTGAGAAAAGTTTCTAGCAATTGAAGCAGTTGTTAACCAGTGCTCCAATATTGAGTATTGTAGATCCAAATGTGGATTTCATGGTGTGTACATATGCGTGTAAAGAAGGGTTGGGAGGAGTTCTCAGTCATAATGGATTTGTAATCTGTTATGAGTCCAGGAAGCTGAAAGAGCACGAAAAGAATTATGCCACTCACGATTTGGAGTTGGCAACAATCATTCATGCTCTGAGGAAATGGAGGCATTACCTCATGGGAAGGAGGTTTGAACTCAGAACAGACCATAACGGTCTGAAATGTTTTTTTGATCAGCCAACCCTAAACGCTGGACAAAGTAGGTGGCTGGAATTTCTGTGTGAGTACGACTTTGAGATCAAGCATATAAAAGGAAAGGAGAATAAAGTGGATGATGCACTCAACAGGAGGGTGCATGAATTACATGCTACAACCATTAGCATGTATCAAACTGATATTAAAAGAATAATTGTGGAGGCTGCAATTGTAGATCTACAGTACAGAGAATTGGTAGCCAAGCTACAACAGGGTAAGATGCCACAGAAGATGGAAATTTATAAATTGGAAACAGATGGAATATTGTTGTACAAGAACATAATTTTTGTACCCAATGTCTAGTGCTTGAAACAAATGATTTTGCAGGAGATGCATAATGTCCCTTATGCAGGGCACCCTGGTTATTAGAAAACAATAGCAGTGGTCAAGAGCCATTACTTTTGGCCGGGTATGAAGAGAGAGATCGTTGAATACATCGCTAGATGTATGGAATGCTAGAAAGTTAAAGCTAAGCATAGGCACCCAGCAGGGTTGTTGCAACCTTTACCCATTCCTGAGTGGAAGTGGGAAGTGGTGACAATGGATTTTATTATAGGATTGCCCAGAACAAGCAAGATACATGATTCCATCATGGTAGTGGTGGACAAGCTTACAAAAGTTGCCCATTTTATTCCACTGAAAACTACTCACAAGGCAGCAGATGTTGCTGATATTTTTGTGAAGGAAGTGGCACGATTGCACGGAATTCCTAAAATGATTGTGTCTGACAAAGACCCAAAATTCACCTCAAATTTATGGAAAGGATTGTTCAAAGGATTCAGAATGAATCTGAACTTTAGTGCAGCTTATCATCTTGAGTCTGATGGACAGACAGAGAGGGTGAACAAAGTAATAGAAGACATACTGAGAATGTATGTGATGGAAAAACCATCAAGATGGGAAGACTACCTGCACTTGGTAGAATTCGCCTACAACAATGGGTACCATGCATCATTGAATATGAGCCCATTTGAAGCACTTTATGGAAGAAAGTACAATACTCCAGTGAGCTGGGATAATCCAGCTGATAGAGCAGTAGTTGGGCCAGAGTTGCTCAAGGAGATGGAGGAACAAATGATAAAAATTAAGCAGAATTTGAAAGCTGCCCAGGACAGGAAGAAAAGTTATGCTGATAAGAATAGAACCCACAGAGAGTTCAAAGTGGGTGATTATGTTTTCCTGAAAGTGAAAGCTAATAGGAGTTCCCTGAAGCTGGGAAGTTGCGCCAAGTTGGCAGCCAGATTTTCTGGGCCATTTGAAATCCTAGAAAGGATTGGGCCATTTGCATATATGCTTGCATTACCTTCATATATGACTGTACATAATGTGTTTCATGTTTCATTGCTTAAGAAATATATACCAGATGCTAATCATGTTATCGATTGGAATGTGATTCAGGTGGAACAAGAAGGTGTCCTGCAAGTGCATCCTGTGCGCATATTGGACAGGAAAAACAAACAGCTCCGGAATCGAGCTATAGGGCTTGTAAAGGTCTAGTGGACCTGGTACGGTCCTGAGGATGCGACATGGGAGCATGAAGATGTTATGCAGGCAGAGTAGCCACATAATTTTGAAAATTTTGAAAAGCTTGCAGATGCAGTGTAAAGTTGCACTGAGGACAGTGCGAAAATAAGGAGAGGGGATTGTAATGTCCCCAATGCCGAGTCCTATTGTAAATCATGTATATGAAGTATAAATATTGCATTATGAATTGTAATAATGTTTTATAGGCTGGTGAGCCAAGTTTATATAAGTTGGTGGGCTTATGTGTTATTAGGCCGGAGAGCCTATGTGTTAAGGCCGGGAGCCTGCTTTTGTATATGTAATCATGCAGAACATTAATAAAAAATATAAACAGCATTGCATGCAAACCAACCACGATGAATGAGTGATGGGGGACTAAGCTTCCACAGAGTAGGTAAGGGATTGGGGGTTGGAAGGTTGGAAATAGAGACTAAGTGTTGAGCCTCGGGGATAAGTTTGGGGGCTTAAGTCCTTGGGAATAATAATTTATTATTATTCCAAAAGCTATGTGATAAACATGTTTCTAAGTCCTGGGAGAGGCAACGCATACAACTCCAAGTGTGCAAAAGGGAACACATGTAGCCCCAGGAAGACGAGTGTTGACCTGGGTGCATGTGGTTAAACATTGAAGTGTCAACTGGGTTGGGGGTTCGTTCTCCATTCTTCCATTCATTGTCTAAACTGTGTGACCTCTGCGTCTGAGCTCAGCATATCACACACAACACTGAAAAATAAAACCATGAGACCTCTATGATTATCCGGTGTATTCCCGTAAATTTCGTCTGGTCTCTGCGTTTGGCCTCCATCCTCGACCTCTGCATGATTTCCTGTCATGCATCCTGTAACCGGTAAACCGTGAGCCGATTTGTGTCTTCTGTAGAACCCGACACCTAGATAATCTCCTGAGCGTGTTGTGTTTTAGCGTCTGGTCATTTCCATTTGTGGGACTATGCCCGTTTTCTGTTGTGGTTGTCATCCTGGTGTCAACTGAGTGCTTGATGTTGTTGCGATTTCCCTCACCTGGTGGGAATTGAACCGAAGGGTGTGCTGAAGAAGTAGGTTGGTAGGCCCGTGGTAGAAGAAGCAGGTTGTCAGGCCTGTGAGCAACTCCCTCCAGGTGAGAGAGTCTACTGGGAAGTGGTTTTCTCCCAAAGAGAGTCCATCACCAGCTTCAAAGCTCTGAGAATTCCTGATTCGGCCTGTTACCGAGGCCCAGAGAGGGAGTTGAAGCACCGATGGACTATGGTTGTGAAGGTGTATACTCCTGAGCGGAATAGGCATGTGGGGAATGAGAATCTGTTAGTAGTGGGCGTAAGAAGGCATTCTGGGAAGAATCCTTCTGGTTATTCTGTGCAGTTTTCCCTATAACCTCAACCTAGACTAGGATTCCTTACCTTGGGTGGAGCTTAGTCCCAGCTCGGGGGTGACCTACTGCTGAGAGTGATGAGCAGCGTGGTCTAAGGCTAGGAGGTTCATGGAAGGTCTGCACGTAGTCGGTGGAATTACCACGGTTTCAAAGATAAGTATCAGCTTATGCTTAAATATTATGTTTTGCATGCCTGTGATGCTTATATGTATCATGTATTCTGTTGTGCATATGAATTATTGTTATTTCCATTAACTCTGAAATGCTAGCAGTAATTTTGTGTTTAACTATAATTAAGCATTTTAAGTTCATTAGAATGCATAATGTGTCATAGAAGTGTTTTTCCGCACGGTAGCATTTGCTTGGCCAATGGGATGATGGCCAGTGAATGGCACACTGAAGCCAGTGGCGCCAGCCCCAAATCACCCATACCCCAAGTTCTTTCTATACAAGTGGTAAGTTCAATACTACCTTCTCATGTTAGTTCTGTTCCAGTATAATTAGTTAGTCAATCACCACCAGGAAGTGCGAGTATAGGGAGGAGATTGGGATCCCCTGGTAGATCGCAAGCAGGACCGTTAGGTTTTATTTTGATAAGAACATCAAGATCAACAATGGTTGGTGATGCGAGAGGTTCGATTTCCCGATACCCATAATTTTTGGGTAAGGGAGATGAAGATGTTGAGCAACACTGGTTCTTGTGTGAAGCCATCTGGAGATCAAGAGGGACTCCGGATGCGAATAAGTTAGTTGAGTTCCAGACTACCTTGAGAGGTCGTGCTCTCAAGTGGTACATGAAGATCATTGAGCCAAGAGTACCAGGAATGCAAGGTCAAGCGTTCACACTTGGCCAAGTACGGACAAGGTTCATAGTAGAGTTCAAGCTATCTTAGTTAGAAAAACAACCTATGTCTGAGTTGCACGAGATCCAACAAAGGGAAGGTGAATCAACCTAGGAATACAACCAGAAATTTAAAGATGCCATAGGGAGGCTAGCGCATCCAAACCATGAGGAACATCAGAGGGAATGGTACATTCAGGGATTGCTACCTTTAACCCGGATTCCTCTAACACAACAATGGATAGCCACCCTAACAGACACCTTAGAACAATCCATGAAGATTGAAGTCATGGAGGGATACCTTAGGAGCCTGAGAGTAACCAGACCCCCAACAGATACGAATCTGGTGCAACTACAAGGGAAAATATTGATGCTTACATAAAATATTCAAGAGCTGACAATACCTAGACCAGGATGACTGCAGGTCTAGTGCACTGGATGTCATACAGAAGGGCATCTAATGAATGAATGTCCATGAATAAGGGGAATGGGACCTCCTCAGAATCCGATGGGACCCCCACTAGGACCCACGGGAGGAGTTGTGCAAGTGGCTTCAAACTTACCATTCCATAACCCCACCCCTTATCATGCTTTTCCAGGAGGCCAAGCAGCACCAACAACTAAGTATTGTGAAATCTATCGAATCCATGGGCATGGGCCAAGACGATGTTGTTGGTTGTGGAGCCTGATTATCTTCCTAATTCAAAGGTCCTTGCTTTTAGTTGTGTTTATACCCCATGAAGACTTTACACCCTAGAAGTATGTACACTCTTCCATGAGGGGGGAGTGTAGAGGGGGGGTACCCCCTGTACGGGGTTCGGGGGCGAAGCCCCCGAAGGAAAAATTGCCTTGTAAATGTATATTGTAATTTCATTGTAAATCTGGACCATTCATTATAAGGTTGCAGATCTAACGGTAGAAATTATGTTAGGGGTTTTTTCCCTAGAAGGAAAAACTCTGTTATGAGGGAAATGTATTGCGGCTATGCATTATGGTGAGTATTGTATTCTGAGAGAGGATACTATGAGAAAAAGAAGAGAAAGTTACAGTGGGTTTTGATGTAGGTTGTATCCCTTCATTTGTTGGATAATAATAAAGGAAGGACCTAGCAATTTCTCTGGTGGACGTAGCCCACACAGGGTGAACCACGTAAATATGTGTCTCTATTGTATTGTGTATCTTCTGTGTTTTGTTTCGCATATGTTCTATTTTATTTCTCTGCGGTCCTATTTTTCTAACAACTGGTATCAGAGCGAAAGGTAACTCACAGGAAAAGAGGGTTCCTGGTTCGAGTGGGAGCAATGTCAGAAGATGGAAAGTTTAGGGTCAATAAATTTAATGGCCAAAACTACCAGTTATGGAAGATGCAGATGGAAGATTATTTATATCAGAAGGATCTATTCCTACCATTGGACGGAGTAGCAAAGAAGTTGACGGCCATGAAGGATGAAGAATGGGAGATTCTTGACAGAAAGGCTCTAGGAATGATACGATTGAGCTTGGCAGCATCGATGGCTTTCAATATTTCAAAAGAAAAGACAACAAAGGATCTGATGGATGCATTGGATAAATTGTATGAAAAACCCTCGGCGTCCAATAAGGTATTTCTAGGGAAGAGATTATTTAATATGAAGATGTCAGAAGGTGGGTCTATTGCAAATCATTTAAATGAATTTAATATGGTTACTAATCAACTAAGTTCTGTAAAAGTGGACTTTGATGATGAGGTTAGGGCTCTTCTAATCTTGTGCTCATTTCCAGAAAGTTGGAACGGCTTGGTCATGGCTGTAAGTAACTCTGTCTCTGGTTCAAATACTTTAGAATTTGATGATTTTGTTGGTGTTATCCTTAGTGAGGAAATGTGATAGAAAAGCATAGGTGAGACATCAAGTAATGTGTTGAACATGGAAAACAGGGGAAGACAAAAGGATAGAGGAAAGGGCCCAAGGAACCACGGGAATTCTAGGAAGGGTAGATCCAAATCCAGACTTGGAAAGATAGAGTGCTGGAATTGTGGGAAGAAAGGACATCTGAAGAAAGACTGCAGAGCTCCAAAGAAACAAAGAGATGGACAGCAACAGAGAAATCAGGAAGCAAATGTAAAAGGTGATGTGTTACAAGATGCTTTGATTCTTTCTGTAGATAATATTTCTGAGTCTTAGGTAGTAGATTCTGGGGCTTCATTTCATGCCACACCCCATAGGAAATATTTTCTAGATTATG
>JASDQU010752732.1:39493-49898 GCA_032191745.1 Picea mariana | reverse complement strand
AAGTCTTCTTCGGTTTTTAAATCTTCCTCAGGAAGAATTTCGTTTTTTGTTTCCCATTTGGGTCTCTTACCTCTGTTGGTCCTCGTTACCCTGATGGCAGGAAATTCTTATTTAACAGGGGTTTCATCAACTGGAATGCTTGTCTCCTGTGTAACATCCCTTTTCCTTTTGCCTTTCTTCTGTTTGTTGGACTGTGGGTCAGGATTTAGGGATTGCATGAGCCAACTCCAAGGTTTTTGTATTTCTCTTAGGGAAGACACGACTAGAGTATTAATTAAAACTTGATGAAACAAGATACTCTTTGCATTGGAGGAGTGTGACTGCACTCTTTTTGACATTTTTGCTAGGCTTTTGAGGAGAAAATAAGGCAAATTTAAAGGATAATCACCATTTAGATGCATTAATAACCTAATGTGATAGATATAAATCAATGAGAATCTGCCTTCGCAGGTGATATACCCGTGGATAATGATCAAAGCAGTGTGCCATTCCTATCTGATCCAACTGCAAGGGATTCCTTTTCTCCAACCCCGATTTTGTTTGTCTGGCAGCAAAAACTGATTGGCGAATTTTATAACTACATGCTCTTTCTTCCACCATCGTTCTCCTCTGACCACCAACCTGCAATCCTTGGCAATTGTTTTTTCTATCACCAGCATTAGCAATTTCCTGATCTCCACTTTGTAACCATCGAAGTTTTATACAAACGCCAAAGAGACATGTTCGTTGTGACCTTGGAAGGTAGTGAGGAATTCAAACCAACCAACATCTCTAAATCTCTGCACCATCTGTGAATATGCCTCAAGAAGCTTGATGCCCTCAGGTTCCAATTTGACCACTTACCCGCTTCTCTTAGGCGCCATGAAAAACGATGCTACAACAAGCACTGATCGGATTCTGAATTTACAAACTTCACCTGTTAACATATAACAGTTCTTCTGAGAAAAATACCTGCACTTATAATTCAACACAATCAGAATGACAAGTGGTGGGTTTAGATAATGATCTTTGGGAATTGAACGATTCCTTTGCAGGTATAGAGCAATTCGATCATGTAACGGTTTGAATCATAAAATGATTCGAGAGCCATCATGGGACACATGCGAACTCTTAGTCCACGATCTGTGTAATCATAATGAAATCTGGGTGGCGGGTGCATATTAAGGCATGATTATATTTGTGCTACGGGAATAATGTTATTCCAATAGCGCTATTAATGACTTAGCATAATTTGAATTTGTAAAGTTCAAACATGCATATGAAGTGACACATCTTTCAAAACCATGTCTTAAAACTCCAAACTTAAAGAAATTATCCAAAGAACTAAAATGCGAACCATAACAAGCTAAAAACAATGATTAAAATCAAATGAAAGAAGATAATAAAGTGTAGGTAGGAAGGGTTTAGGATTAGGGTTTCTCACTAAATCAAGATAAAATTAGAGACTAATAGGAGGCTCCCTTGGAAATGGTTTCAAAGAAGAATTTTCCAGGCCATATTACTCTTAGTTTCCAAAATGATCCATATGATCCCAAGTGTAGGTACATATGATCCCAAGGCCACCTTGGTGCCTTGGAAGGAAACACATGTCCTAGTTTACATTATGGAAGCCCATCTTACCTTTAGAATTTGCCCAAAATAAGTTCATGAGAAGCTTGTCTAATCTCAACTAAGCACTTTGGGATCGAACCCAACATGAGTAATATACATGAGTGATTTCAAGTACTTTAGTGTAGACTTGGAACTTAATATGCAAAGATACTATCATTATGATCCATTTCTTTATCTTTCCTTCAATCCTATAGATCATAAGCCTATCCTAAATCTCCTTGAGTGAATATTGGAAGGAAAAAGGGATTCCTCATAACTTTAAAAAATTGGCCTAGTTTAATCCATGAAGTACACCCTATATTTGCCAACAAACCATGCATATCACTCTAGATATAATAGAAACATGGTGTTTTTCTTTCTTTATCTTAGAACTAAATATTTCAGAAAAGATGTGAATGTGATCCAACTTGAGAAAGTGCTCAATCTTGGCAGCTCAAACATGTTGATATTAATCATATGGGTAGGATTACATATTTTTCTTAACCTCCCGAAGCTCATTTGTGACAACATTATGTAATTTCTAATTAATTACAACATTTTTTTGTCCACTATATCCTTGAGGAAAAAATGTGGCTCAGATAATTTCATTCCCCCACCATGCAATCCACCCTTTAATGTCTTGTGGCCTAGATAATAGGTTCAGGACAATTTGAATGAAATTCATGCAAAGTTTTAGGGTGTTATAAATGTGAAACATTGAGGCAAATTTGAGTATTTTGGATATGCATCTTGTTTTCACCCCAAGAAATGGAAAAGGAGATATCTTGATGCTATGATAAGGTAGCCTATCTGATGACTTGATGAGTCGTACCCCTTTTTAGCAGTGCATTCCTTGGTTTAAAAATATATTCATAGATGGTCTTGGACTACAATTTTTTGGATCTGAGTTCAAGAATTCACTTAGGTTCTATAAAAAATAAAAATTCTTTGCCTAAGAGAAGTAATTCTATTTGAATTGGTGTCATATGACTAAACTTTTTCTTTAAAGTAGAGAAATGAAAAATATCATGCAACCTGACTTTGTTTGGAATGAATCTACTTGGCATACTTCCTTCTAAATTTGGTAAGGACCATAATTTTTTTTCATGGAATGAAAAAACTTTATATTTCATCAAAAATAAGAATATACATATATCCTTCCTCTAAACGGTTGTCCATTTCACTGTCATGTTCACTTTCCTCCTCATTCTTTCCAGTTCTGATAGATTTGCATCTATACATCCTGTACAAAACATATACTTTCAAAAGAAGCATAAACTATTTCTCCCTTCCATCTTATCTATAAAGGAATGAACCTAGCACAAACAAGGTTGAAGGCTCCTCACCTGAAGAGTGGAAGCATCGCTGACCCAATCTACCACAACCCTTGAGTCTCCGAACACTTGAATCTTCCTCATCTTAAGGATGTCAATGTGGAATAACAAGGATAAGAGAGAAGAAATATATGATTTATTATTAGAACCGAACCCAGGCATGTACTAAATCATGAATAAGTGGTTGCTAGAAATGAAAAGTATATCCCCTGCACCACACCGAGGCGGGTGTCCTTGACTGGCCCCATAAAAGAAACCCCAAGGAACCCCTTCCACTAATTGTGGCATAGAGAGCATTTTGATCTTTTTTGGCTTGATAATTGTCTTATATTCACCTGAGCATTTTACTATCGAGCCTGCCACCACTTCACATGAGATAGAGATATCATTAAAAACAACGTTGTTTCTTGACCACCATAAAAATGTAAATATAGAAAAACACAATTGAGACATGTTCTTGAGATTCTTTATCTCGATTTTGAGATCTTTTTTTATTCCCTTCCATAACTAAACCGTGAAATAACATTGACTAAAAAGATGCAATGTTGACTCTGTGCAAGATTTGGTTGTGTTTGATTTTCAAACCCAAACTTCTCTTACCCTCTTACCAAAAGTGTTGGTCGATATTAACAAAATATTGTTAAGTTAATCTCAATGAATAGATACCTATAAACTATGTTTTTTCTTTGATGTACCTCTGTAGGCCACTATGGTAATTGATAACCATGTGCCACTCAGATTCCTTGATACCTAGATTTGAATGCACAGTATGGAAGGCATTGGTGTACTCTAACACTACCCAGTCTTTCTCCTCGAGAAAATTTATCCATCTTATGCATTGGTCATTGTACTTTCCAACATGGTATAGTTCCTCCTTGAGGGCATCACCAAAATCCAACCAAGTTATGTACCAAATTATTTAGATTCATCTTCGACATGTTGCACATTATTGGAAATTGTGTTGTCATTGATGTCAAAAACAAGGGGAGACTATGATGTGTGAATGACATGTCCAAGGATCAAATCATAATTAGACAATTGACGAAGTGTCTACACTGCAAATCAAACCATACGGAGGTGATAGAGTATATACCTATGTGATTTTGTGTGAATGAAGGTGAGAAAAATTGCATACGAAAATAATTCCCCTGCACTTTAATGTGTTTCTATGTGAGAAGACGAAAATGCATTGACAAGTCTATGTAAGTGATCCTTTGTGCATCCGAAAAAAGAAAACCTATGGAAGAGTTATGTGGTAGAGTAATTGTGTCTTGCTTAAGATCAAAGGTGTAGAAGAATAAGCTCTATTCATGCGAGGCAAATGTGGATATGTTTTTGTGGTGAGTAGATGAGCAATTACATTTGGAATATGAACTAGATATAAACCTGAAGAGATAATAAGTATGGTAAGGAATTCTAAGTAAAAATCTAAAGATACAACAAAATATTTCCGCAAAACGATATATCCCACATTCATTGGGAAATCCTAAAATAAAATTATTTATAATGAAAAGGCGTTATTACTTAGTTTGAGTGAAAGCAAGAAAAATGGATATGGAACCTTACGTAAGGATCAACCTTTGAGAAATTAGATAATGATCATTCATATCCATAGATAAATGGTTAACACTGAATATTGAGGTTAGATACTTGGTGGGTCATCTCATCCATGGAAGTGCCACATCAATGCCATGCGTCAGGACACATTTCGATGCCACATCATTCAGTGCAGAAGAAGACTTCCACATGGAAGCCACTTCATCTACCACATCAACAAAAGACATCTCAAAAAATAACTAAGTATCAATACATCGTGGAGATAGTGAGCATGACGAAGGATTGAGATTATGTGAAAAATTGAGCATGAACTCCCGGACCTGTAGTGAAATCTTGGAAAATAACTAAGTACCATGAATCGACCGATGTCTCGTGAAATGTTTAAGTATGAGGATTGGATAAGTCAAACGGACAAAATCAACAAGAGAAGAATGGATTAAGATTTCCCACGGACTCTGAGAAGGTAAAAAATTGGCTAAGTATAGGAGACCCACAAACCTGCTGTGGGATCTTGGAAAATAGACTAAGTACCAAGATTGGATTGAATAGATGAAGTCATGAATAAGAGAAGAAAAAATATGTTTCACGGACCTGCAGAGGAGTTCAAAAAATCAACTAAGTGTTAAGAATCAATTGGATTGACAAAGATACGAGAATCGAGGAAATGTTGCAGACCCACGGCCCGTGGTGAAATATCAAGAATTGACTAAGTGAAAAACGATTGTGGTGCATGGTGAACCATGAGAAATTTTCTAAGTATGACAAGTAGATCGGACAATGCAGAGGGTGAGATATCTGATGGCCCAGAAGGTCGCCACATGTCTTAGATTGGACGGTCCATAGGGTGAGAGATCCGACGTCTCATGATATTTCGTAGACACACGGTGAAATGCCTGGAAATGCGTATAAGTGTAGGTGAAATATGAGTGTGGCGGAACACAAAAGGTGTATTATGGAGGCCATGAAAGTTTGAACATAGATTCCTTGGACTCGTGAACCCATGGTAAGACTTGAAGAAATTTTCTAATTATGGGTAAAGGACAGATCGACGGTCGAGATCAATACGAGATCATATTGGACGATGGTTGTAAGATGAATACCCAATGGTCCTGATATGCTAAGTAGATCAATGGTTTTGATTAAATGGAAGTCCAAATTGGATGATCGTTGTGCATTGTGATTGCATTGTGTGTTTTGATGGGTAGTGAATAGATTTACAAGCAGAGACTCAATCAAGGACCAAATTGGACGGCCACTGAGCCACACAGATGTGTTGCATATTTTTGTGAATAGAGAATAGATTGATGATCGAGATTTAATCTGAGGGAAGATCAGATGATTGTTGAGCATCATGATTCATGCTTTGTCTAGAAAAATAGATGGCATGAAATAAAGGAAAATGAAGACCGGTTTCTAAGGAGGGTCGTAGCCCGGTTTTGAGGAGGTATGGAGACGACTTCATGAACATACTTTTGCATGTGGATAAATTCATGAAGGTATAGAATTTATAAATAACTATGTGTGAATTCAGTTATAGTGTGTGGAAATAAAGTAAGGATGGAAGAGTGAAGAGTGCAAGAACAATGGATCGGGTGAAGAGAAGTTCTAAATCTTCGAGGATCAAGGATGTCAGAGAACGAAAGGAAGATAATGTAAGGGTGGTAGGGTGGAGAAAATGAGAGGATTGGTTTCCTCATCCTCTTGACAGATTGGTGCCTATCATATTGGTGTCTGCAGACTGTAAGTAGGTACTTATTGTAGGGATTGGTGTCCCTCACGTACAAAATCTAATTCATGTTTAAATATAAGAAAAACTTTCATGATTTTATCCCTTATTGGGTTTCCACGTAAAATATATATGTACAACGTCTTTGTGTTGATATTTGTTGATCCCTCACATACAAAATCTAATTCATGTGTAAATATAAGAACAACTTCCGTAGTTTTCTCCCTTATTGGGTTTCCACCTAATATCTATGTACCACATCTTTGTGTTGAGATTTGTTTATATATATATATATATATATATATATATATATATATATATAATTCTCTGCATTGCTTATGATTAATTTTGTAATAATTAGTAAAGAGAGAAAGTGGTTAAAATTTGTGCAATACTGATTCACCCCCCTCTCATTATTGCTTAATATTCCAACAATTGGTATCATGGCAGGTTCCTTCAAGAATATTCTAACCACTGGAAGCTGAATCCCTACAGTTAAAATCGATGAATGTGAAGGTTTTTCAACAAAAAAAGCTCCAAGATTTGATGGATCATATTATGTTTTCTGGAAGATAAGAATGAAAACCTATTTGATGTCACTTGGGTGTGATGTTTGGAGTGCAGTTGAGAATTGTTACACAACTCCAAAAAATCCACCCATAGATACATATGGAAAGAGGCTAAGTAACAATAATTCTAGGGCTAAGAATGTTATTCTTTGTGGTTTGGAAAAATCAGTGTATACCAAAGTCATGCATTGTGCCTCAACAAAGAGATGTGGGAAAAATTGCAGAAAAATTCCAAAGGAGATGAAGAGATCAAGAGGGAAAAGTTACAAATCCATAGAGGAAAATTTGAGACTCGCAAGATGAATGAAGAAGAGAGTAGTGAAGCCTATTTTCTTCGTGTGGATGATATTGTCAACAGTATTAGAGGATTGGGTGAAGAAATTGAAGAAACCATCATTGTGAAAAAGGTGCTTAGATCACTTTCCTCAATATTTAATCCCAAGATATCTGCCATTGAAGAATTAAAAGACCTAGAAAAATTGAAAATGGATGAGTTGCACAGAATTCTGATTGCATATGAAATGAGGATAGAACATGACAAACCGATAAAACTATCAAGGAAGGAAGAAGCCTTCAAGGCATCAAAGAAGACAAAGAAATAAGAACACAAGATGAGTGACAACTCACACATCAAATTAGATGAGGAAGAGGCCAACTTTGTCAGGAAGCTCAGATCAAGAAAATACAAAGGTAAACTTTCCTTTATATGTTTTAATTGTGGAAAAGTAGGAAGATTTGATGCTAAATTCCCTTATAAGAATAAAAATAATGAAGAATATTCTGGTCACAAAGGGTACATGAAGGGAAAGACTGAAAAGAAAATAAAATTATTCAGACAAAAAAGAATCTATATACCAATGAGGATAACAAATCTCCATATGACAATGAAATTGAAATAGAAGAAATTATCTTTATGGGTATAGAGATGCAAACATATTCTCTAGAAAATGGAGACACAGATTCAACAAAAGAATGCAATCCTGAAATTGATGGAGAAGCAAATCTTGAAGCAGAACTCATTAGTTACTTAGAAGAAATAGATAGACTCAAGGAAAATAAGAGAAAGAAGAAAAAGGAATTACAAAAATATAAATAGGAGGAACATGATCTTGAAGAAACAAAGAAGATGATAAATATCCTAAAATTTCAAGTGGAAGAGGAAAAGAGAGTTGAAGAAGTCTTAAAATCCCAACTAAAAGAAAAGTAAGATATCTGCAGCAGTCTAGAATATGAAATAGTCCATCTAAGAAAGAAATTGGAAATATCACCTACCAATATAAGGTTTATGAAGAGCTCCACAACCTTGAATGAGATCCTAAATCATCAAAGATCACCATTTGACAAGACTGGTCTTGGTTACAATAAACGAAAGGAAGTTGTTGACAAAGAAGCCTCGACTTCTTCAAAACAGTCAAATGAAGAAAGAACTAAGAGTTATGTTGATACACTCAAAAACTCTATCAAGTTTGAAGACAACAAGAAGGAATATCAATATGTTCCACAGAAGACAAACCTTCTTCACGGGGATAGAATCAGGAAGACTCTCCTATCAAGATGGAATCACACAATCAGGTACCAAAATTCTTTCTTCGACTAGTTTTATTGTTGCAATGGTTTTGGTCATAAAGAAATAGATCATAGAACAAGTGTAAGAGATGGTTATATGAGGAAAGAAAACATAGATACCCATGGATTCTCAAGAATAAATTAAAAATCATTTTCTCCTTTAATGAACTATAACCTCATATGTTATAAATGCAATAATTTTGGGCATATAGAAAAATTCTGCAGAAGTGATTTTAAAAAAAATAAAAAAGAGGAAGCCCTCACGATCATGGAAAGAAATCAGGAACAAAGGGAACAAAATAAAGAAAAATCCATGTTTTTTCAAGTTGCACTTTATGCACAAAAGAATGAGGATAAGTGAGTGATAGATAGTGGGTGCCCGAGTCACATGACATGAGACCTATCAAATTTTATCACCTTGAAGAAGAATGAAGGCAGTGTCACCTTTGGAGACAATGGAAGCTCAAAGATAGTGGGAAAAGACATTCTAAGTCTTGACAATGGAAAATATAAGTTGAAAAGGTTTTGTGCATTGGAAATTTCAAACATAATCTTCTCAGTGTAAGCCAGATGTGTGATCAAGGACAAAACCTTACTTTTAACTTTCAAGAATGTGAGATCAAAAAATAAAATTCAGGCAAGCTAGTTGCAAAAGCAATCAAAAATCCAAACAATGTATATGTTCTTGATGAAATCAATGGAGAAAAATGTTTTATAGGGTAGATATATGAAAGTTGGTTGTGGCATAAGAGAATGAGTCATATGAAATTTGAAAACCTGGTAATAATTAGTATCAAACAAGCAGAAGAGATATGGCAAATATCATAAAACCCTCAAGCACTGTTTGTAAGCAGTGCCATCATGGAACAATCAAGGGTGAGCTTAAAGACAAAGGAATATGCAACATCCATGTTGATGGAACTTGTATATACAAATCTCTATGGACCAACAAGAACTAAGAGCTTGCAAAGAGAAAGCTACTTCATGTTGCTCATTGATGACTATACAATAATGACTTGGGTTACATTCCACAAAAATAAATATGTGGCATTTGTAAATTTTAAATCATTCAGAGTTTTAGTTGAGAATGAGACATATCTAAAAATCAAATGCATAAGGTTAGATAATGGAATTGAATTCACATCCAATGATTTTGAATAATTTTCTGAAACATGTGGAATAAAAAGATAATATGCAATCATGATAATTCCTCAACAAAATGGAGTGGTTGAAAGGAAAAACAGACATGTACAAGAAATTTCTAGAACAATGTTAAATGAAGCAAGATTGTCAGAAATTTTTTAGAGAGAAGAAGTTTATATTGTTGTCTACATTTTAAACAAAGGACAAATCTGGGTCAATGGTGAAAATACACCACATGAATTATGGAAAGGCTGACCAACATCTGTCAAACACTTTAGAATATTTGGAAGAACGTGCTACATTAAATGAGATGATGAGGATCTAGGAAAGTTTGACTCAAGGGAAGATGATGGATTTTTTCTTGGATATTCATCAGGAAGAAAATCCTATAGATGTTACAACAAAAGACTGCAAAATATTGTTGAAAGTGTTAATGTCAGAATAGATGAAGAAATACCACACAGGAACAAGACAAAAGTGAAATAAATAGACTACAACAAATAAGAATAAGAAGAAGAGCATGAAGAAGAAGGACAAGAAAATGAAGAAATTGAACGTCAAGATACACAAACGCCATCAAGGTTTGTGTTGAAAAATCATCCATAAAACTTGATTCTTGGTAACAAAAATGCTCAGACTCAAACTAGGAGAAAATTGGCAAGCAGTTATGAATAGGTAAATCTCTCTTTACTTTCCAAAATAGAGCCTAAATGTTTCACAAAAGCTAGTGATGACCAACATTGGTTGAATTCTATGGAAGAAGATTTAAACTAAATTGAGAAAAATAAGACATGGGAACTTGTCCCAAGACCCAAGATAAAAATGTGATTGGTACAAATTGGGTATTCAGAAATAAGTTAAATGAAGATGGAAGAGTAGTAATAAATAAAGAAAGACTGGTCTGCAAAGGGTATGCTCAA